>CAEGAE010080158.1:0-63538 GCA_903067095.1 Girardinus metallicus | reverse complement strand
CAAATACTTATTTTCCACCCTTATTTGCAAATAAATTCTTTAAAAATCAGACAATGTGATTTTCTGATTTTTTTTTTTCTCATTTTGTCTCATAGTTGATGTCTACCTATGATGCCAATTACAGGCCTCTCTCATCTTTTTAAGTGGGAGAACTTGCACAATTGGTGACTGACTAAATTTTTTTTCCTAACTAACTCAGAATAGCAACTTTTTAATCTCTAATCACAGCTGTCAACAGTTTCATACTTCAGTTTTTTTTTTCCATGTGTCTCAAGACTAATTAGTGTACACCAGTGAATTTGTAAAATACTATTATATTTTTCTCCTCCAGAAAATAAATTTACCTGAATTACATTTTTAGTTGTGGAATTTTCCTGCTGTAAATTTAGACTCCGCTTTGGAGTGCCAATAACTGGAGGGTGCCATCAGCCAGCATTAAGCATTTCATCTCAGGAATTGTGATCTTTTCGTAAACTTGTTTACTTACATGTTGTCTTTGGGTAGTCTGGATGCTTCATGAGTCATAAATGTTTTGTTGACTAAAACCAAACACAATCCATCCCAAAGTAAACAAATCGTTGTAAAACGTCAAATTCCAGCAAAACCTTTCAACGGACCAAACTGAAGGCAAAATCTTTACTAGTAGCACCAAATTAGCCGAGGGCTCAGAACAAAGCATCTAGCAGATAAGAACAACTATCTGGAATCAAAAGAAAGGGCAAACAGCTAACTGGCTCAAAAGACATTATCAGGATTAGAGCAGATCCAGCTTCCCACAACTCAACAGAAGATATTTAAAGATGAAAGCAAGGCATGAGTCAGTCTCCTAAAGGATCTGTGTTCATGCACAAAAATGCTCAGCTGGTTTTCGTTTCATTTTAACATTTTTCAGTTTCTCAGGGCTAAATTGCTCAAAGACGACATGAATCGAAAGAACGAAAGCATGTTTTCCTTCAGAAGCCAGTAAACTGTCCCCTAAACATGCATCAGTTGGTATTGAATACAGAAATCCTTTCTCACCGTATCTGCCACCCGGTGTTTGAATTAGAAAACCTGGATGAGATTCTGGTCTTGATTACCGGGATCATAGTTTCAAAAGTGGAAACGGCTACAAAAGATCAATGCAGAGGTTCCAGAAATATAATCTAAGCAGGTCAAGATAGCGAAGAAATGCTCAATAAATCTTTTAGAACACATCTGAACAAAGAGCAATAGAATTGGGTTTTTAAAAAAAATCTATGAGAAAGTGGAGGATGTGGGTAGGCACAATTAAGCAGCACAGGACCAGATAGCTACAGGAAGCTACTTCATGATTTCAAAGCCTCTCTTCATGCACGCAGCTTCTCTGCGTGATGTCTGAACCCTCGCTGCATTTCTCATCGGCTGCAGGTCTCCTGCTTGCTTTTACATCTACAACTTGTTTTCATAGGCACTTCTGCTAAAAGTAATATTGCTACACAGCATGAACATGTGTTCCTCATTTCCTTTCAGAACCACTTCTCTAAATAATAAACTAAAAGGTTGGATGAACAACCTTAGGGGTAACTTATAGACAGACACCAGGAGGACAAGCATGATGAATGACTTTAGTGGTAATGTAAAGGAGTGCTAAAAATGAACAATAATCTGATACATTCATGCTCAGGAATAACACACGACAGTAAAACCTCAAAGGAATCAAGAAAATTTACAACAGAATAGAGAAAATGAAAAAAAAAAACTGACTTGAGATTGCGATTAAACAGAAATAAGAGAAGGTTCATTTTAATGTAAATGAAAAATAGATTTTTGTGGGTTATGAGTGGGTAAGTGTTTGGAGTCCTAACCTGATGACATTTTCTGTTCCTCTCCATTGACTTTAGAAGAAGGTGAAGTTGTCCCAGAAACATCAACATTTAAAAAAAAAAAATGTCTGAAAACCTGAATGAACAGAAGCAAAGTTAAGGATGGAGCACAAGTCCAACAGAACACTATGAGAGACTGATGGTCAGAAATTTACCCAAGATGTTGTATCGGTAATAGTTCTACTCACTGTTTTCAATCTTGATATGGATTTAGTTTTTCACCTACAAATCCATCTCAGTACTTTGCAGTAAACTCTGCCTCTGCTGAACCCTCTCCTCTGTTTAGGACTACAGAGATAAACAATAAGCTTAGAAAACAATTTACAGCAAGCAATCACACCTCAATTTGCTCCACAATCAAGGCATAATGTGGCATGTCATTCCTATTCGATGCCAAATTTGTGAACGCTGGTTCCATCGGGGGTTTTTCCAGTACACACCGAAGAAACCCGCATGAATTGAAAAGCTCGTTTTCTGTGGAAAGAAATTGAAAGTCCAAAAGACATGATGAAAGACTTATTTTATTTAAAGGTTTTAACATGTAAATTCATGAGACTGAACCACTTCTGTCACACCCAGTGAAGACTTTTCATTAGTGCAGAAATTCCCATCCAACAAACTATAGGTGAACAAAGAAAATGTGAAAAGAGAATACATCAAAGGTGGCTTTAATATAAAGGAGAAGCTCTTCTGAGTGTAGATAGAAATGTTTCAACTTTAGAAAGACTGTTATTGTTTTTTTTTTCTACCATTCATCTGTTGCAGACATTTCAGACAACCTTGGCTTCAGCTTTTCAATCACCTGGGGCCTGACCAAAACAGATCAATGAGGGAAGGCCGCTGGAGATTCTGCTGCTGCCGTTGTGGCCGGCATGCTCTAATTGGACGGGCCATGAGTGTTTTACTGAACAGAGGCCTCGTTTTCCACATGCACAATCAATGGCTCGTTCTCTGCAGAGCTGCCCAGACACACTAATCAGCTTGTATCCTTGAAACTTGTGGATGATTATATAGTTCTAGTGTCAAGCGGTTTTAATTAGACATACCATATTATTTTGGCCCATTAAATGCTATTCCATGAAAATATACTTCACTCGAGTGCTGTTACATGGATTACCAAAGTTAAGATGACAAAAGGTGGACAAAATACTTTTTCTTATGCAAAAATGCATATGACTGTGTCAAAATTAGCATTTACAGGCTTGTTAGTAACGGATGAAAACTACTCATTAATGTGGACCAAATTCTACAACATGGGAAAAATGGACTCGATTTCTGGACAAACTAATATTTCCTACAATAACACTTCTATCTCTGGTAACTGCACTGACTGTATGGGATTATGGCGAAACGTCAATATCATTTACCTAGATGTGCTTTTTATAATGTGTGGTTACTGAATGTTTTTAAACTATGTCCTATATATTCTGGGCTTAAATGTTTTCTTAACTCCGTTTATTCATTATCAAACGTATAATGGCAGGAAAGGCATGTTACATCTAAAGGAACTTTTGTTTTGATAGAAATATGCTCTTGCCTTGTATGAGCAGAAGGGCTTGCAGCCTGCTTGCAAAAACCTCCCTGCAATGATGAAGGTCCGATTCGAACTCGACCTTGTAGGGCACAGACAGAATTTCATTAAGGGAATGGATTTCCACCAGGAGGGAATCTTACTCGCTGAATTTCTTTCTCCAACTTTGTTTCAGAAATCTGATCCTCGAGACAAACAACTTTCCATCGAAAGTGTAACGAACACCAGCACCACTGGTAAGGATGTTCAAGAAGCATTAAAATAAAACCAGGACAATCTCAATCTTGTTTTAAAGTTGACCAGCATCCTTAAAAGATTCTAAATTAGTACGCCATGATTTTGTTTTCCTAGGGTAAATATTTAATGTACAAGTGTGTGTACATTAAATTCAACGGGCTTAAGAACTGGGACGTACCAGGACATTTTAGTTTGTGGCCTCTGCAACATAACTAAAAGTGGGTAATTTTGTTGAAAAGTTGCATGCGTCTCATTTTTTTCAATTATTTCACAGGATTCATGATTCCCTGCAACAACAAGGTTTCCATGAACTTTGAGCGAAACAAGCATTCAGGTCAGACTAGTGGACATTTATTTTATGGGCATTTCTGCATCAGGGACTTTAAGAAAGATACATTTATTCTAAATCTTTTGACACGTTTACAATGGGTGTCAATATGGAAGTCGCTGGATCATTAGCAAGCTTGCACTAAAATCAAACTGCAACAATTTAAGGTAACTAATCCCTTTGAAAGCATGCAGGACAGTGTGTGTCAAGAATCAGAGTTGGGAACCATTAACCCATAAAGCTCTGCTTTTGCTCGTTCTTCCAAATAGTGACCCAATACCTCAAGTGAATGTTTGTTTATATGGGGTTTCCTAATGTCAAATGTCCTGTTTTAAGTGGCTCGACTCCCTTCTTTGGGGCATAAAAACATGTTACATAGCAGAGATTTCAAATAAAAAATATTTTTAGTCACATTATTACCAACCATCCCTAATCAGATTAAATGTGCAAACTGACACCAAACAGAATCATTTATCTGTAGCAAAATAACAGTCTGTAGAATAAATGTTGTTAATGTGGCAGTATCCTGATTAAGATAAACATTTTTAATCATAATAACCAATAATAACTTTGACATCACATACATTACGACCCTGTTGATAAGCTCCTGTTCCAATGTGCTTCTGACTGACATGCACTCACATTAACACATAAACACCTTTAATTAAATCATAATTATTTGATAAAATCCCAGCTGATGTGATCAAAATTAGCTCTTTGCTTTAAAAGATGTTTTGCAAACACCCAATCTAATCTTATTCTATGATGACCAGGCTTGTCAGTGCAATCAGATTAAGTAGTGCAGAGAGGTTAATGAAAAACAAATTTATCTTTAACTTTATAAAGTGCTTTTTACCTCTAGATCTTAAGACTAACAAGCAGTTATTTATTTAGCCCCAAGTTCTGCAGCACAGAGAATGCAAAAAGCTAGAAATGCAAAAAGTTCAAAGATCTTTGCATCCTACCCACCCCCAGTTTTCAACAGTTTTCAGCTTTTCTCATTCACCAAGTGGGAGCCGTTGATGCCACGGTAGGCGACGCGGCTGGCCCGGACTAGAACACCATAGCCGGGCCGACATGTGAAGTAGCGGTGGCCACCCACAGACCCGTCGTTCTTCCCCACTGGGCTTCGAAGCTCCAGCCCCAGCCAGAGCCCCGGGGCAAAGTCCGTGGTTCCCAAGAAGCGGATGAACGCCATCTCGTTGGCACTGGTCAGGAAGACCTGCATGCCCACATGAAGACGCACCTGGCCGTCAGAGCAGGACGACAGACTGGATCCTGCCATGCTTCCAGGAAGTCCTCCGCTGCTGCCACTAAGGGTGCTCCAGCGACGGCGGTGAGGGGTAGAGCGACTTCTTTATGTTTTATTTGTGAAAATAGAGTGGAAAAAGCAGCAAGGAAGATTTATGAGAAAATATGTGTTGAGAAAAAGAAATATCAGGTGATTTATGAGCTCAGGGCTTGATCCTCAGGTCATTCAATTTAGAATGCCACAGTCATTTCAAAACTCCTGATTCTGACAATGCTGCACAAGGATTAGGATGAAGCTGAAAGGCTCAGGAAAGAAAGATGTGAAAACTGTTTTAAAAAGATTCTCACCTGGAAACCGGGCTCCTCCTGTTCCCCTCCTTTGGTGAGGCGATAGCTGATGATGTGCTGAAGCTGCGACGAATTGTCCCTGCATGTCAGTTAGAAGAGTCAGGGATGTTCCACAGAGATGCATGCAAAGAACTGTCCTCACAGAGAGAAATGTATAAATATATTCAGTCTAAAGTATCAATCCACTCAAAATTAAGTGTTGCAATTTCAGAGAAAGAGAGAAGGTTGTTAAGCATTTCTAGTTCTATTGCTTTGCCCAACTGCGTTTTTTTGACAGGTGGCTGGAAAGATGTAATTCAGCTTTTTAAATGGACCTTAAAGGCATCCCACAACATAAGAGAAACATCATCTTCATCATTTGTTTCAAAAAACTTTATATGTGTTTACAAATATTCAGAGAATTTGGTTGCTGTAAGACGTTAAAGGTTAAATCCTCAACATCTCAGGTCGGGCATATTCTCAGAAAGCTTGAGGACTGTGGTCAGAGATGACAATGTTGTGGTAGTCGGTATTGTCAGAAAATAATTTCCCATGAACTAAGAAGAAACATATCCTAGTGTAAACATTACAAACTTTGGACTAAAAGAAGATCTCCCGACCATAAAAGTCAGATAGATATCAGCCAAATATAAAACAGGTTCATATTTTCAGTGAATAATTTTACAGGGTTGCATGTTTTGGAAGATTTCACTAGCAAAGTTGAAGATCTATCTAAATAAGTGTGTCCAGAACAAAGTTGAAATCACCACCAATTAGACTATTTTTAGAAATGTGTGGTCTAAGACCTTTCTAAAAAAAATTCAGTGTCATTGTCATTTGGTCAAAATACATTCAGTTGAGTTACTGCGGTATAATAACATACCTCCCATCCCTGTCCACTGAGGTATACAATTAGGTTTGCATGGATTTCAACAATAAATAAATTCAAACTTCTGTCTCCAGTTTATGTTTTGAAAACTCCTGCAGTTTTTACAATTTAAGAAGAACACTGTTTAATGAACGCTTAAAATCCCCAAATTAATGACATTCCATGATGAGTAAATGAAAACCTCTGTCTGCAGCTGTACTTTCAAATAATTGAGTCTAATCCTTACCGCTGACTGGATGACTGAGGCGTGATGTGGTGAGCTCTGAAAGGCAGTCGACGGAACCGTGGATCCTGGGAGGAAAGGAATTAAGTATTAGTCTCCCCCCTGAGGTCTTAAAGTAACCATCGTGCAAGAATTAATTTTTTAGATCTCAAAACAAAGGCGACTTAAACAGTTGCCAGTAGCAACCTTGCAACAGCCATATTACTGTTTTCTTAACCTCCTCCAAACCTGACAAATAGAAGGTCTGAGCACAGATACGAAACAATAAGCTTCAGAAATGAGAACAGTAAGAGTACAGAAACAATAGCAAAGAGCGTTTGTGAAAGGATGGAGCGTCTACTTTCCTAATAGGTCACAATAGATGCTGACAGCAGAAGTTAGACAGCTGGAAAGTATGCACGCTCTCTACTCTGAGGTTAATTAGGAAATAAAAGAGGAAAGAGAAACAAGAGCTGACTCCCCAAAAAGCAGCTTCTATCTAAACGAAGTGCTAAAAAAATAAGAAAAGCAACAAGAAAACCCTGAGAGGAAAATATGAACAGACAAATCATTCAAAGAAATTAAAGTGCAACAGTCCATCAGCTCCGATAAACTCTTTCACAAACGCACACATTGTTATAGATGACAACTGCCTTTTAATGGCTTTTCTTCAGTTATGACCATTTTACACTTGAGGCGTTGTGCTGCTAATGTGCCATCCAGTAACTCAGTGACTCCATGAATAATACTGTCAAGAGAATTTCCCCAGGAACAAACTGATTTAATAAACAGCCACCTTGGAAATCCTTACAATTAAGGAAACACATCTGTATCAGCAATAAAATAACCTTTAAAAAAAAAACTATTAAACAAAAAAAAATTAATAAATAAAAAAAATTTGAAACTGGTCTGATAAGAAAAAAAACTTAAAGAGCTGCTGCCCAGCTGCATGTTCAGCCAACATAGTTGGAACTTATTAATCATGTAATATATACATGATTAATATATCATGTATATATGATTAATATATATATATATATATATACACACATATCATATACAGATGCTACAAACTAATTATGGGTTTTCTAATTTTGCCGTTAGAGACGCACCTTAATTCTTGATAAACAAAACTTATTGGGATCATAAAACCCAGGAGCTTTAATTTGTTTACAACGGTAAAAAGGAAACCTTTGGGTCATGGAAAAATTTAATAAGGGCAGAGCTGCAGGGTTTGATATTTCATACTGAATGCAAGAAGATTAACATGTAAACATGCCAAAATAACAGAACCAATATCAGAACGATATGTAGTTATGCAGTTTTTCACACATTTTCTGATTGATGTCCATAAAAATATAACATGTGTTACAGGTATTTTGATAAAGGTAGCAATTTTAAATCCACTGGGAAAATAAGTGATCGCAGATTATCCCTATCCGGGCATGAAAATAAATGTTTGTCAACTCAGACAACAATAATTTTGGGGGCTGGCACAGTTTTCTTGTTTTGTTTGACACCCGAGTGACAGATTACAATATTTCCCCATTGAAGACTAGAACATGTAAAAGAAAATGTGGTGGAGGTTCCTTCAAAGAGGTAGTAGTTTGAATCAGACTGAACATGATGTGCTCTAACTTCATATCACAGACTCCAACATCTCTCTGCTCAGCTTTCGAACTGTGCAGCCGGTCGGGATTTAAAGAGCAGCAGCAAAAGCAAATCAGATGGACTAGCAGTGCTTGCCAACAACTGATGGTGCAATCCAGGACATGTTAATGAAATCTCTCTGCTGCCTGGATACTGAGCTAACATGTCATGACAGCAACAGTCTTCAATCAGAGGCCTCTAGAGTTTATGAAAGACTGACTGCTGCTGCTGGAGATCCTCCCAGCCCACAGGATGACCGTCTACAACGACAATGACGATACGAGTGATGACAGCATTTACTTTCCCTTTGGAATAAATAGAGTGATTTTAATTGTTGTTTTTAGAGGCTTAAACTGGTTTGAGTTCTCAGTTTTGGTGCACTTAATAAATACAAGAAGAAAAAAAAAAGACTCATTATTTTCACGTGAATTATGGATCCCAACCAATTAAAGACGAATTGGATGATTGCAATCTCTGGCTGGTTGATTAAAGTTCCCACATCCCTGACCTGTATTTGATTTTCCCAGCAGAAAAGTTGCAGAGAAAATGTTTGTCTTTATGAACTAATAAAGTAGGAGTTTTCCTCTGGCTCGTTTAAATAAGAGTGAAAAAAGAAAACTGATTTCAGTGTCTGTCAATCAGCCACCAGAGTTTGATTTTAATCTTTACTTTTTACATCAGGTGTTAACACACACTAATACCAACAGTGGGCCATAGCTGGTTACTGCTAGTTCTAAGTATAGCAAAAGGAATTTATCTTCAAATTGGGAAGCTGCAACCACAGAAATGAACACCGTGAAAAGCTTTTGGAGACACATTACAAGTGTTACATTGATAGCAAAGGGGCTAGCAGGTTGAGAAAAGATGGATGGATGATAGAAATACAACAGAAAAATTTATGTTTCTATACTTGATTTTTATAACAAAACAAATCTGCTTACTCTTCCAGACTGCCTTGTTGTTGTAGTTTAACAACTAAAAAGCCCTGCAACTAATCTGCAGTTTAATCACCTTCTGATTTGCCGTCTAAAAACAGATGCATCACAGACATCACATTTTAACATACAGTTTAGCTGACAACCTGTTGTGTGAATATGTCTTCCTTTAAATATTAGTCATCTTCATTTAAAAGCAGACGTTGCGGCATCTGGCTCATTACAAGGTGTCACATTAAATTGAAAAGTCTTGCTGAGCGAAGGCTCTAGGCTTCACGTTTGATAACTCTGACTCAAGTTAATCACCAGAACAGAGGAGAACCATTTACCGCACAGAGGGCGAAATCAAATATGTCAGCCGCCACGCAAATGACACTGTCAAAGGAACTCATTAGTGCCATCAGACGTATATATGAGGGCAATCAAAAGCAGCCTTGGGGATTTATTGTTGAATCTGCTATGAATGTTAAATAATTAGATTTTTTTTCTGGTTAAGTCCATTTTATTTTCTCTGCAGATGACCACAGAAGAAAACTTAATATGGTTTGTTAGAGCAAGAGGCAGGTTGCAATAAAAAGTGGAGGTTCTCACCTTTGAACACGAGATGGAGGAGCGAAGACTCCATGTTTTGGAGGGCAGCTGAAGTATCTCACGCCTCCCACTGAGCCGTCATTTTTGCCATTTGACTTGTCCAGTTCAATGCCTAACCAGATACCTGCAGGGAAAGAAATCCAAAGGCATCAAAACTACGCAAGAAAAGATGCATGGCACAGAGTTCTTATGCTCTCTGACACCTGAAGCTAAGTCACCAGTGATACTCATAAACAATGTGAACAAAACAAAGATCTTAAAGGCTAAACTATTAAACATGAGTACACGATTCCTGCACATTGTTCATGTCAAAGGGTTGAAGGTTGAGAATTGACAGAAAACTGAGTGGGTTGATGGATGAAGACTATGTACTGATGGCTGAAGGGATACAAGCATGGAACAACAGATACAAGACAAAATCTGAAAGGTTTAAATTCAAAATAATATTTCAGACATTTCCAGGTTTCTACAGATTGTGGTGGGTCTCCATGGATGTGGCATTCTGACTAATTCACCTTTTATAGTTAAACTGGAAAAGCCCTCTACTAATGAGAAACTACTTTTAGAGATGCAAAGCAGCTTATAAACAAGCCATCTATAGCTTGTTTACAAGTCATCTATGCAGGTCATTGTTTGTGGCTCCATGGGTTGAAAAATGGGAACTAGTTACCCAACTAAAAGAAAGTTCAAAGTTAAGTTTTGCACATGCACATTAACATGCTCACAGTCCAAAAAAAAAAAAAAAGGAAACGTTTGTTTTTGGTGCACTGAAGTTAAAACGAAACGGCACTGATTTAAGAGTATCAAAAGGGAAAATAAGGCTGAAATCCCGTCGTGGTGTGAGACACATTAGTATTTATTTATACATGACTGATGCCTGAGGAGAACTGCTGTCTAAATATTAATGAGTCGTGTAAACTGCTGTGTTTATGTTGGGTGTGGGTTTGGTCTGAAGCAGCTTTTTGTATTAAAGTGAATTTTTCGTGACTCTTTCCTGTTAAACCAGAGAATTTCCACTGTGGTAGTTTGTTACCATATGCAAGTATGAAACGAAATCCAGAAAACATAAAATAGGAGTGTTTAACTTTAGAAACATGTGTGCATCACTTAATAGGAATTTGTTTCTTTCTCAAAATCTAAAAAAATTAAATAAATAAATTAACTCCTGTTTGACAGCTATTACTTTCCGAAACAAAATTGTTATGATGTTTCTACATCTCTGGCTCCTGTTGCAAAGAATGATAACTCAGAACAAGAAGGTTAGATTGAATATAACTTAAGTGCAGTTTTTATATCTTCTGTTGTAATTCTTAAAGAGGAATGAGATGTAGGTAAAAACGTTATCACAAGGTTACGGATTCTCAAAACTATAGCACAAAAATCTGATTAGTTTTGTGCTAATCAGAGAAAAATGCATATTTACTAACCAGGAGCAAAGCTTGTTTTTCCACAGAACTGAACAACACCGGTTCTCTGTCCCGCCACCAGCACCCTCTCCCCCTGTCGCACTTCAGAGCCGTCGTACAATGAGCTGCTTCCTGAGGGGGTCCTACTTCTGAAACCTGCAACAAAAGACAGTTCAAGGTTCATGATGCCAGGATCTTCCTGAAACCTTTGGGTCAGTGTTTTGTACCTGCAGCTGGAGGAGCTGAGGAGCGGAACGAAGAGTGGAGTGCAGGTGATGGTGTCATCCTGGGACCAGAGGAAATGTTCTCCTTTCGCTGCCTGGCAGGGAGGCGCTGCCGAGGCAACGGACGAGGTCGGCCACCTGACCCAAGACGAGAGTCCAACGAAGATGATGAAGACGAAAGGGAGCGGGAAAGAATACCTGTGGGGGGCAGGAGAATCATACAAAAAGATTAGGGAAAGAATATGCAACCATAACTCAAAGACCAAACATTTATGTTAGGATCCCAACAAGTCGCACAGCAGAAAACAAACACGAACATCAGGGTTCCAACAGATTATTCAGGTAAAATTCAAGACTTTCTCCGTAAGAAGAAAAGACAGACTGAGCGAGAACAAGAAGAGAAAAAGGAGAACACAGGACAGACAGAGTTATCCGCAGAGAGAGGAAAGGAGGTAGAATGCAAAGAAGAAAGAAGAGAACAAAGAAAAACAACAACTAAAATTAAGGAAGGTAGGGCACCAGGACAAAAAAAAAAAAAAAAATGGCACAATGGAGAAAAGAAAGGAAGTAAGACGAGGTTTGAAGGACAAAAGGAAGAAAATCTAAAAGGTGGAAGGAAAAAGGTCAGAAACAAAGCAAAAAAAAAAACTTTGGAAGGGTAAAAAAAAGGGACACTAGAAAAAAAGGAAGCAAGAAAAAAAAAATACAAGTACATGAGGATGAAAGAATGGAAGGATAACACTTAAGACAATGCTATAGAAAAAAAAAGTATGGAAATTGAAAGATTTCTTCAATGTTATCCTTTACTGGAAAATACTGACACCAAATTGCACTCTTTCCCATACTGTTCCAGACAGCATAGGAACTCTGAAACATTAAAACAGCGGGTGTTTAAAGAAACAGGAAGAACCAAATGTGCCTGTTCCTCGCTTACAATGAATCCATCATCTTTCCATTCATGTCTGACTCAACCTACAATTAACAATGATCTGTTATTTATTTGTGACAATTAAGGCTGGATTTTTCAGCAGCACAAACCAAGAGGCCTTGTTCCTTTTGTTTGGTGTGAGCGATAACTGGAATCCAACTAAAGGCTGACGTGTTAATGCCCTCCTTCAACATGGGGGATAAAATGAAGCCGAGGGCTCCAATTCCCTCTTTAGAGGCCATTTGGGCGCAGGACCTCATTAGGCTTTTACCTTCCACAGACCTTCCCAGGCTGCAAGTTCATTAAATGGCCCCTGCTCTGAGGGTAATTGATTTAGTCTGTGCCAAAGTGCTTTAAGAGGAGGATTCAGGTCCAAACAAACTGAAAAACAGACAGTAATGGAAAAGAAGCCTCTAGTTTATGTTTTGAATCTATGTTTCATTACAATTTGCAATATGCTTTCAGAATAAATTTTGTCATCATCACTGAGCTCCCCAGAAAAACAGGTTTTGATGCTGGATTCATACATTACATTTTCGCAAGATCAAGTAGTTTCTGACGTTTATAGTTTCCACACTTTTAGCAAAGCTCTACACTGATAATGCCAACATTCCCAAACCACAACCTCTACACCAACTCAGGAGTCAGCGCACACACCACAGTACCTGTCTTATTGACTGAGGTGTTGTCCTCTGTGCTTTGACTGGGACATGGTGGATGCTTTTCACTGTCAGGTGTTTCTTTAACAGAGGATGATAAACCTTTCCACACAGAGACATTCAGTTCTTTATTACACACATAGTGATGATAGAAAGACAGGATAACACACTTTCATTTCTAGGATATAAGGTGCCAGCACATGAAATGGTCACATCTTTAGCAGGTTAAAACATTATTCAAATTTAGCCTCAAGTTCACAGCAGCAGTAGATTCCACAGAGCCATTATTTATTGAACCAAACATGAAACCAACAAGGGAAAGAAGGATGCAAGTATTAAATACACCCATGATACATCCACTGCATTTAAGAGAAAACGGAGCAGACAGGTCGTGCTGCTTAAATACACATGACTAACTTGCAGGTGCCTTAATAAAACGGCAATAAGATAATAAATCAGCTATGTTGCTAGAGAGGAAATTATAGACATTTGTGAACAGTGGAAGTGTGGTTAGTATCTCCAAAGTCAGAGTTCACAGAAACAGTAAGAGTCCCAACTAAGAATCCAAAGACCACTAAAGAAAATATTTGTATCGGCACATAGAAAACCCCATGGTCACAATTACAAGTGGGTAGTAACCAATTAAATTTACTTGAGTAACCTTTTGGTACATATTTACTACCGGGAGTAGTTTACTATTGTAAAGTACTTTTTACTTTAACTTGAGTAATGATATTTTGAAGGAATGCTTACTCTTCAGTAAGAATTATCTAGTCTAGAGGTCATTCACCCATTCATGGTGGAGAGCTATACTGTAGCCACAGCTGCTCTAAGGTGAGGTTGCCATGCACCAGCAAAACCGGGCTCTCTGACCAGCAGGCAAGTCGGGTCAAGTGTCTTGCCCAAGTACACACGACAGAGATAGAAAGTTCTAACTTGAACTGTAAAAAGTGTAGCACCATTTACCATTTAAATCACAAAACATTTTTAATTGGACATCATTGAGCAAAAATCTGAAGCAATTGTAGGGAAAACAATGTCCCTAATGAGGATTCAGGCGACACATTCTCAAGTTTTACTTACAAGAAAATCCTAAAATCAGACAGATACTGTATTTGTTTTTGTTTAGTCCATTGAAGACAGATAGAAATACACTTGACTGCATTCAAACTTAGAATAGCAAACATTTGTTGTCAGTTGACCTTTAACTTGCAGAGTGCTGCAGGTGCCATCCATCCCCCTCCATGTCCTGATGTACACTTCAGGTGGCAGAGGGAGACTTTACCAATCTAAGCAGAGCTCCTTTGTGATGCCACCTATGCCCCCTTTGCACTCTAAGGCTGGCCCTAATCGGGACCAGGCTGGCATTCTCCTGCATATGTCTGACTGACTTGATTAGAGAGAACAGACAGTTGCACAATGAATGAACCAATCCGATCAATAAACACAAGCGAGCCCTTTCCAGCAGTGATCCAACGGGACAGTAAAATGCAGGTGTTTCTGAAAGTTGGGCTGACAAAAGGCCTGAGAAGTGAGCAGTCATAAATTAGCCTAGTTCAGGTTGAACAACGGCGCAGACACGTTTGCCCTCAGATGCATTGTATGCTGTTCGTAAACACTCACTCACACACTTTGTGATTAATGGCTGCCAGGCCACTCAGCCTGTCTATGCCCTAGTTATTAAACTCGGCTTAATTGGACTATCAATCACCGAACAGCACAGGCCTCTCTGAGGTCCGGTATTCCAGTCACATCCCAATCAATCGGCCTTCAGACACCTGACAATTACAACACCACAATACAACTGTAAACCTGAAAAGTGGCAGGAATAACAAAAACATAAGACAAGGTTTCTGAGAGAAATTAACAAAGGAAGTCATTTGTCAGAAGTTGGTGGAAATGAGCGTTCAAGGACTGAGAGAGCAGGGTCTAATGTATGCATTGTCCTTTGGCAGTGGTTCAGAACCCACTTTCAAGAAAGATTAATATAAAAAGCTATGATGCAATAAATCTTGGATGCAGTAACATTGTTCATTCAGGATAGGTAAAATAAAATAGGATCTTCTTCAATGAAGATCCTATTTTGTATAAAAACATGTTGTATAAAAACATGTGACTAAACCGTTTTTAGTTGATGGTTTTCCTCCTGTTTAGTTGCCTTGCAGGAGGCCTAAAAACCTCAAAATGCTTGAATGAAAACTGGTAGGACACAATGCAATTTATCTATAAAGCAGCAATTCATAGAAATAGGAGACAATTTGTGAGATCAAGTGTTTAGGCATCCCTGAATGGCTGCCATTGGAAATTCAACAATTTCTCCAACAAGCATGAAAAAAATTCAAAGCATGTATATTTTTGATGAGTGAATAACAATATAACATGATGTGAAGCTCAAAAAGGACTTTCACATAATATCCCTGTTTAAACATGATGATGTTTAAACAGATTGATGTAATTGGATCATTGATAATTTAATTGATATATTAATATGAATCATGCATCGTTAATCCCTTCTGGTTTACAACAACCTAATTTTACACAGCTATATCATGCTACAAGTGACATCTTTAAATATTTATTAAATGAAAATGAGCTTATAATCTGAATTTTCTTGATAAGCCTTACAACGTAAGAAAGCCATATGGCGGGGAATTCTTGTTACCCTAAATCCGTGGCCGTTCTTTCCAGCAGTGTATCCATGGCCGTCTCCAGGGAGTGGTACAAGAAATTCTCTGACATGAAAAATCATCTGCCCTCTTTTGACAAGATTTTTTTCATCCACATGCAGGAATTCTTCATTCCTTTGGGCCCGTTGGCTTCTCAAGCTCTCCGTCTCTGTGGTCGAGGTTATGACATGCCTTTTTATTACTGTACATTGTGGCAGACCTCCTCAGGGAAGCATATTTTCCTAAAAGCTTTCGTGCTTCACCTTGTTACAATGTTCAGTGAACCTGACAGAGCCAGAGCACAGCTTTATCCTATGAGCAGAACCAGGGAAATCATTGTTCAACCAGACAATGCTGCCACAACAAAACCCTATTCTGATTCAAACAAGTCTGAATAACAAATGCTCTTCATGAGCAGCTCTTTTATTGTTTTTTACCTGTGTTAATCTTGGACGTAACGCGGGACACATCAATGCGACGAGGAGGGCGCAGAGGAGGCTTTGTAGAGCTCGATTTATGTTTTTCCAAGGGTTTACTTATCTTGGACAGGGGAGCAAAAATTCCTATAAAAAAAAAAAAAAAAAAAAGCACAGAACAAAACAAGGAGTCATGATTCAGATTAAAGAGTGGATGAGTCAATGTGTTTGATCACTAAACATTGCAGCATGACGTGACCCACCATGTTTGAGTTGACATGTGAAATACTGAACCCCTGCTACGCAGCCATCATTCTTCCCCTCTGGTTTATCTAGCTCCACTCCGGCCCACAGGCCTCCAGAGAACTCTGTGCTGCCGCAGAACCGTAACGTCCCAACCTGCTAACACAAAATAAATATGAAACAAATACAAAACATTACAGTATTGCATTACAGAGGGTCAAAACTTCAAGTTATCAATTAAAATATGTGGGTCCCTTGATGAGATTATGAAAAATGTAATGTGGCGAATAAACCTGCAGCTACGTTGCACATAAACAAAGAGGAACACTGCCACCTAAGGAGTGAAATACAGTCAATCTGCTGTGCATAGTAGCCAGATACGTGGGTGATAAGCCAGGGACATATATTTGAGTCAAAGTAGGACAATCAAAAATCAAATAAAAAAAAAATCTAAAAATGCTCTCCCCATCAAGCAATGTAATATCCTAAACAACAATGTAATATCCTAAACAACAATGTAATGTCCTAAACAACTTGGTTTGTTGGGGGACCTGTGCTTATCTCCAGCCGGCAACGTGGCAGGGGATTGAGGGGCATCTAGACTATGCTGTGGTATTTGCCATCTTCAGCTGAATGCATTGTTACAAAACCTCAAATCAAAACATTAACATAGAATATTATTTTAATCAGCCAGGTACCAGACCCTGCTGATTGGAACCAGCTGGTTTCAGCTGACAATAGGTGAAAGCAGTTTGCCTAAGCCAGATCACGCCAAACAACAACACTCTTTAGTGCAGAAATTGTAACAGACTTCAGTGGAAGACTCAACTATATTTTCAGTATCAGTGATTTGGTTATAATGAATTCAGAGGAAGCAGAATGTTTTAATCAGCTGTTTAAAATGAAAATATGTTGGCTGTTCATGGAACAAACTAGATTTAAAAATATTGGCAACCTTTTAGAAATCAAATACAGAGCGACTCTGAACAGCCAGAGCTAAAGCTGTTCTCAGGATATGTTTAAATTTTTAATTGCATACAACACCAGCGGTTAAGGAAATTGGCTGTTGGCTTTCTGTCAGTCTGTGTTCTCAAACAACCAGCACAAAATATGTAGTTATTAGGGACTAATAATAGTAATTTTTAAAACATATCTGTATTGTTCCAATAAATTAAACCAGGATGATATCAACAACCAATATTTATTTCCATCTTGCTGAACCTTGTTTCTGGAGGTGAGGAGGTTAATTGTTCATTTGTTTGTTCATGCGACAGTGATGCAGTTGCAGGATTGTGGAGAGTTTAATTGAAAGACAAACGGAGGGAAAGTTGGCTGTGACTGTTTTTTTCAAGGCGTTAAATGGGTAGTGAAAAATATATAATACAAAAATATTTCATATCGTTGCATCATTTGGGTAAAAAAAAAGACAAACAAAACAAAAAATACTGTTGATTCCACCATGAGGAATTTAGCTTATTGTTTTTATATGGGTTTCCTTTCTGCAACCTAGGACTCTGTGTGGGACTGCAAATGCAATTTGTTTAGTTACTGTCCAATCAGCTTCTGGCATGAAGATTGTCAATATTTTGCCAATATTTTTATTTTTAATTTCAGAATCACACACAGAAAAGAACAAATTAATTTGCATCTGTGATCAAAGGTTGACCAACTGCACAAACCTGGTTTTCTCATGCAGTTTATCAAGATTGAATAATTTTAATTTAGTGAAATTATTTTTGCACCTTATTTGCAGTGCTATGTTGATTTGAATAGTAAATTTGAAAATATTCCAGTTAAACACCACAGCTGACAAATCTAACAACCTCCAACATTCTTAATCCAACAGCCTCACCTAATATGATATTTGCAAGTTCTTGCAAAAAATAATTTTTCCTTTGAATCACTGCAATCTGACCAACTTGGATCCTTAGACCATACTCTCTCATGTTTCAATATAACTGAAATTTTGTAAGGTCTCATTTAAATTTAATAAACTCCTGAGCACAGTGCAGAAGAAGCAGTCCCTTATGTTATAAATTCAGTTTCTGGGATCTGGGGGTGTTTCAGTTTTTCAAAGTTGTACAGAAAAAAAAAAACATAAAAAAAATGACTGCCTAACATCACTGCATCAAATTTGCTCTTCTGTGTTATGAAGGTAATAGAAATCCTGCAAGTTTATAGAAACAGAGTGCTTTAACTAAGTACAAAGTTCATGCCTTTCAGCATTAATGGATTTGTGCAACAGTGTGCTCTGAATGTGGAAACAAAAATTGGACTTTCTAGATGCTCGAAACAATATTTCACACACTTGTAAAATAAAGGTCTAATCGCCAAGCAGACATGTAAAAAATGTAAAAAGCCTTGAGACTAAGTTTTATAAATTGGATCGGAAACTTTTTTACAGGTCGATGGGTTTACAGATGAGGTCAGAATTTTATTAATTAAAGGTTAACGATTTAGTTGGACCACTTTTTTCCAGAGTGGAATGATTAGAGCACATACAACTTCAGTCATTTCTAAAAAAAAAAAAAAAAAAAAAAACAAGAACTGGGATCACAAGTTTAAATGCAGTTTTCTCTAATTCACAGAACTGTGCAAACACCTCCATTAATATTTGGTGAAATATCCCTCAAGTTGCTCTTAGTAGTCACCAACAAAGTTGGCTGAATAGTTGACCAGTCTTCTTGGAGGAACTGGCAGAAATAATTTAAGTTGATTAGATCCCTGGCATTCATCTATTTATTATTAAATGTTGAAAAAAATCATTAGAGTCTAACATTAGCCAGACTTATCCATTTTAATATAAATTTTGATGTTTGTTTCAATCATTATGTTGCTAGATCACCCAATTGTGTTCAAGTTTCAACCATCTAGCTGTTCTTCTGAAGGGACCTTGAAGAATTCAGAAGAACAATGATCTGGTGTTGAATCGAAAGAGTTTTAGAAATGGCTGCCAAAATACTTCCAACTTGTGCAAATCTAGAATTGGATTTTGGGTCTTCATCAAGATTCTTAGACTCCCTGTTCTGAGATTTGGTCAATCCAAAATTGCTGTCCACCATTTAATTCTTATGTTGGTAGACAAATTACCTGCTGCATCCAGTCACTATGACTGGTGGGAAGATAACAGATGCTGGACACCTCAAGTTATTAATAAAAATATTTACTTTAGGGTAAATGATTTCTTTTTTGCGCACACACACACACACACACAAAAAAAAAAAATCACTTTATGACAGAAAAGGAGGGTGTTAGAAAAAAAGCAGTAAAAGCTTCAAACAACTGTAGATGCAAAATTTATCAAAAAGATCAATATAAAGATGGTTCTGATAGAGTTATGGAAATATACCGAAGCAAGAGTCAGGTATTCGATTCAACCAAACAGAATTAATTACACGTCATGGCACAATCACCTCACTCATCCAAAATGAGTGAGGTGGTACTTGTAATCTGAACCTCAAATTAATACCTATGCAGAAACACAATATGGCAACTATTTATTTAGACAAGGCTGTGCCACAGGCCTATTTGGAAAACACATTTTCTTCCCAGAGAGGTGAGCCTTCTCTGCTTTCTTAGAGCGCTTTATGTCAAAAAGATTACACATGGTTCTAGCTATGATTCATGCCGATCACAGCTGATCAACAAGACTAAAGATTTTCTTTAGGTATAAAAACATTTTATGACAAAGACACATTTTCTGATACATGCTGTACCTCAAGCAAATACAAAAAAAAACTGAGTTTACTGTTGTGACACTGCAACAATCTGACAGCCAAGAGCATAAATTGCCTGCTAGTGAGGATATTCCTGAAACGTAACCTGTAATTATACTGTGACTTGTCAAGAGACTTTGCATTAATGCTCATTGGAGTGCTGGTTTGTGCTGATAACAAGTGTGCCACTTTGAGGCAATAAACATGTGTAATGAGCTCAAGTGAGAAGTATGAACAACAGTCACAGACTAGTCAACACCGTTGGTGGTGCAGATCAAAGAAAGGTGTAAAAGAAGATGACTCACAGGCAAAGAAGATGCATAATCAGTACAGGCCTTTCACTCACAAATGCAGTCTGTAATGGATGTGTGCAGCCTGTGAAATGTATTTAAGAAGATCTATAAAAAATACTAAATAGTCACATCAATTTGAGATTCAGTTCCATCCTCACTGGCATCACGTCTAGGGTTGTTAAGTGCTAAATTAAATTAGATAGTCCTGTATTAGGCTCAAAACACCAGATTGTGACTCACTGCTGCTGGGAAACAGCTTATTTTTAAGAGATTTCTTGTTTTTTGCAAATCACTGAATCCTAATTAGAAACTAAAACTAGTACAGTAGTGAGACTATGAAAAACAAATATAACAGGGGTTTATTTGATCCAGTAGAGCTTGACTGACCTCTAAGCATGACTTCTCCATCAGAGGGGGAAAAAAAAAAAAGATTGTGTCTCTTTTCCTTCGTCAGCAACATGAAAACAAACCTTCTGTCCAGCAATCACCACACGATCCCCGAGTCGGATTCCCATGGATGCGAGCTGCATCCTGGCCTTATCAGAGACAGCAGGGATGACCTGGCCTTGCAGTGTGAGGGGCAAAGGGGATGTGGGTCTTGGTAAAGCCTGCCTCAGCAGAGTCCGGAGCTCTTTGGCCACGGCGGCAGCATCTGCCATCTCCAGGGGCATATCCAGTGGATCAGGTACAACATCTGCTGGACACTGCCCTTTGTCATTCTAGAAAAAGAGGTACGACTTAAGAACTGGATTTCATTTTATTAAAAAAAAAAAACAACAATAAAAAAAAACTGTAAAATGCAATTGGTTAAATTAAACACAATCAGCCATTCCACAACTCTCCAAATATTAAGCAGATCTAGAAGATTTTTGCATTCTTATGTTTGGGTCTATTTTGATCCAACAAAAAAAGCAGCACAGAGAACAGATTGTTTATCATTTTCATTTCCTCCAAAATGAAAATGGCCACTATTGCAATATCAAAATAAGAACAATTGTGTCAATGCACTTGGATCGTAGCAAATAAGTCCATTTCTCCTAGTAGCTCAGCTCAATTGTGTGAATCACTAAAATGCTCAATTTATTTATTTAATATTTAAATTTATAATGATTTTAAACTGCAATTTTTTAACTGTAGTTCTGATCCTAATATGTGCCAGTTGAATAATATGAAATATTATGACTGCAGATTAAACCCAAAACAAGCTACCTTGAGCTGTTGTATATTGTTTCAATATACACCAGCAAACAATTGTCCTGCAGGGGACTATGAGAAATAAATTATGGAGAATTATTTTAGTTTTCAAATTATCAAAAGGCTTTCAAATCAGGTATAAAAAAAACCCTCCAAGACGGGCAAACCTCAGCATACGGTCAGTATAGTCTCAATGCACACGGCATTTTCAGATAACTAACCAAACCGCAAAGGTAAGAAAGGCTGAAGGAGGGAATGACCCACATAGAGCAAATGATGATGTCATGGCTTTAGACACTTTTGATAGGTTAACTGACACATTTCAGCTAATTAGAGGTACACCTGTGAATGTATTTTAAAGCCACACCTTGAACACACAGCTTTCTTTTCTGCATAAAGGGTAAGTAAAAACAAATCTACCAAAATATCAGGAAGAGAATTTTCTGATTCATCCTTGAACAATTTCCAGATGCTTGAAGGAGCCGCTTTCATCTGTTCAAACAATTATACGGAAGCACAGACATGATGGGAATGTCTAACCATCAAACCCCTGAGGAAGGAGATGGGTTTTTTTGTCCCAGAAATGAAAGTGTTTTGGTCTGAAATATACAAAACAGCCCCAGAACAAAAGCCAAAGACCTTATGAAGATGCTGAGTGAAGCTGGCAAGATAGTGTCATTATTCACAGCGACACGTGTCCTGTACCAACATGAGCCGAAACCCACCCAGTGCCCAAATATAAGAGTTTTACTTTTATTCAACTGCAGCGTTACAGAAGACCAAGCTTAAAGATAAATCTTCAAGCTCAAGGAGAAAAATACAAGACTTCTATCTAGTTTACTATGAAGACTTCTCCTGTACTTTAATGAGAACACCTGCCAACTACTATTGCACATTAGACTCACTCTCACTTCTACATCACATAGAAACATCAGAACTTCTGTGCCCCTTTTGAAAGAGATCACTTATTTCTCTCACATTCTTTAATTATATTTCAACTCCGAGTAAGAAATTCCCATCAGTACATTTCAAAGAAGCTGATCAGCAGAAAGTAACATGAAGGTTTACCCAGGTGACTCTACGACAGTGAAGATAGACATCTTTGAGTCAGCAAGCTATATTTCAGAAGGAATGCTGCACAGGGAGGTTGTTGTAGAGGTCTGACAGAGGAGTTTTCTTAGCAGGAACACTTTATTTGGTTATTTTATGTGGTTTATACTGCACTAAAAAATTGTTTGCACTTGTTAATGTTCAAACACTAAGCTAATGTCCGCCCCTCACAATCTGCCTTGTGTGTGGGTAGGTGAGACATTGAGGCAAAGGAAATTAAATGCTGTAATACCTTTACTCCTACAATAGTTTCTTTATTGGAAAAAGGTCTAACCAAGTCATCTCCACATATCCAGTTGTGTTAATCACAGTTCATAATCAAATTTAACCCCAAGCAATGCCTCACAGCAAGACATTCTTTAAACTCTTTCCCACACTGACATCGACAAGCTGCAAATGGCTCTCTCTCCCACACAGCAGCCCCACTGTGTCTACAACAGTTAAATTATAATGTTCAGGGGTTGTCAACAGGCATGTTGGAGAGTTATTTACAGCCAGAAAGAGGCCATTTACTAAAAAGGGTTTCACATTTCTATCCACTATAATTTATAGGCAAACTGAATTTCAAAAAAGCAATTCTTTACGTGACAATCATCAGAAATTATTTAGAACATATATGATAGTCAGGAAAGTGATACTTGTAGGCAACCATTTCAAAATGTGGGACGATACTGTTTGAGAAAACACGTCAGACATTACCGATGTAATTTGATATTGTCCAAAAAACAAAAAGTTCAAATTGTTAACCGATGCGCTTCTCCTCTGACCTTGCCAATATATTGTTATATTTGCAAAGTTCAAGTAGGTTCATGGGCAGATTTTTCTGTGGCAGAACAAAGTTTGAATTAACAATCACATTTATTAGTGTACATCAGACCTGCTGTGTTTAACCCCAAAGTGAGTTTTAAATTAGTGCGTCATATTCAAAATATTTAAAGTTATTAATGCCTGAATATTAATGTTTACATCAAATGGCGCCTTAAGACTACTGAGTAAGATTGTAAGCAAGGAGTAAACGGGGCTAAATGGATGATGATTTTGGGTGTCACCAAAAAACAAAAAACAAAAGTAGAGCTACAATACAAAGTGGGTGACAGACAGACTCACAACATGAAGGACAAAGACTGAACATAATTCTGAAAATAATTCTAATTGAAGCAATTTATCTTGATATTATTCAATAAAAGTATTATCCACAAGACTCTCATCCAGGGGGGGCAAATGTTAGAGGTCATTGCAATATCCTGAGCTCCACCAGGGGAATGCAGAGGTGTTCCCAGGGTAGCTGAGAAACCAGCTCAAAACTTATTTCAGCTGCTTGTATCAATTTCTTTTGGTCACTACCCAAATAGCTCACAATCATAGATGAGTATAGCAACGTAGATCAATGTTTATGCTCATCCCTACTTAATAAATATTTAGTTGTGTTTTAATGAGACTATATTTCATTTATTCTCAAATGAATCATCAGGACTGTCAGATAAACATTTACATATATCATCGTGTGAAAAGGAATAAATATGTGAATTACACTTTTACAACTGAATTACTGAAATAAATACAATTTTATAACATGATTTTCTGTTTTCAATTCATAAAATCTGCATGAATAGCAATTACTCTATCTCTTAATCAAAACTGCTTTAATTCAAGGTCTGCTCTAAAGAACCTTGCAGGGTCAGACAAGACAACCTTTTGACAAAAACATTCAATAAATATTTTTAAAACATAAATATTATATAATACAAAATAAAAGTTAGACATTAACATGAAATAGTGAATATGTTGAAAATACAATTTCAGTCCAAGTCGTAAAAAGCTACATTATTGAGCAACAACCATCTCCATAAAAAAATAAAGAAAAAATAAAGAAATAATGTCAAGATAAACAAATTGGATCAAAGTAAAATAGTGGTTCTGATAAATGATGAAAAAACCGAGGCAGCAAAGTCAGGAGACACCTGGTTCAGTCATGGACAACCATCTTACTGACAAATCAAATGAAGTCTCAAGCAAAAATGTTTCAACTTGGCAAGAGTAAGCAGCAAACATTCCCATTAACTTAACTTTAAATATCTAAATTCAAAAGTCAGACCATATTTGGTCTAAATATTCAAGCCCAAGTATGTCCCTAGGTTTGCATTCACAGTCCAAAATAAACTGAAAAATAAACAGAGAGCCCTTATGGATGCACCAAAGAGCAAGAAAATGATTGCATAATTGTGCATAGTGCTTTGGTGACCTCCAGTGGAAGCTGGTACTAAAACAACATAAAAACCAATGAAGGCACAACTGACAGCAGAGATCTCCTCATGGAAAAGTATAAACTAATCTAAAATCTATGGCCTAAAAGAGTCTGGTGCATTTTAATGTTGTCAAATAACAGCAAGATGGTTGATTTGTTTGTATTCACACTTTCTATTTAACTTTTTCTGTAGAAGGGGTACTGTTAAAAAAAATTAAAGACATTTAATTTAAAAACACTGTTCAGTGTCACTTTAATCATGTTCAGCATGAGTGCATGCAGCTGAGCCTTTTTATGAGCTAAATGAGGTAACGGATAGATGTAGGACATATGTTTATATTCAGTTCAATAACGTTTGGTGTTGATTTCTTACCATCTCTACAGAGGTTTATCATGTATTATGTCAAAATGCTAAGTTTCAGAGAGGGGTCCAAGAAACAATGTCAGATATTTCTACAGCAGTGAAATCTGATGCACAGATGCATATTAGAACTATGTATTTAACAGTTCATGGGACAGAAAATAAAGCCCAGACATACAAGTATTTTCAGCAATTTTTTGTATTTGTACAAACCTGGAAAAAAAAAAGACCCCCAAAAAAATCTAAAAACTTTTCCAAACTATGGAACCCACTTTGCCTTCACATGAGCTAAATTTCAGCTGAAACAAATTACTAAGATAGTTACCACGTATTCATTAATTATGCATTTACTACATTAAATACGCTAATTGAATTGTATGAATCAATTTAAAATTTGTTTGCATTATATCTAAATCTGGGAGATAATTCTTAAGGTGCGATTTGATGCAAATTACATTTTCAGAGCTGCAGACCCTCCCACCTCTTACAGAAAAACAGCTGCACCTGAGGGCAGATGAATAGACCTCCTTTCTTTACACAAAAGTAAAAAAAAAAAAAAATAAACACTGAATGGAATAAATAACATGGATGACTACAGCACAGATCCCAAGAAGCCAACATAAATAGATGCACCTGTGGTTTTCCTGCTACAGCCTGTTCTGAAGGAAATGTTTTCTGTTCCATACTGACATTTTTTCTAAAGTCCAGACCCATTATTTACAGTCCATGGGAACTTTAAAAATCACTCCAACACCTTGTACTGATTAAAAGTCAATTTCATAGTTCTCCTTACTTATAGATGGCAGCACAATTCAAACTTTGTGGTTCTTTTAGCCTTTAATATATTTTAAAGTCTTATAGAAGTTGCAAGTTAACACATGTTAGTAAATGTAACACTGGCACTCTAGCTCAGATTAGCTAGCACAATTTGCTACAGTGCGTCACGAAAGCATTCGCAGATGTCTTTCCTGATGTCTGAACCTCTCATGAAGAATCAAAAAGAATCAATTCTCTTTCTAAATTAAGGGAAAATGGATCAGTGCCAAGATGCAACTCCAAACAGTTGAAATGGTGTGCTGAAATAATTCATGAGCTCAGAAAACTGTTAGTGTGTGATTATACAGAAAAAAAAAACAAAAAAAAAAAAACATACCCTGAAAGCTGGATTAGCTCCCAACTCCAGGAGACGTTTAACAGCAGATGTGCACAAGTTGGATGCAGCAATGTGCAGAGCTGTGCCAAACTCAAAGTCACTGCAGGTGGCATCAACCTCTGCAGAGAAAAGGTAGAGGAATTAGTTTAATTTCAGGGGTACACTACACAGTGCTGTGCTTCTCCCATTATACTGTAATAGGAAAATTGCCAGTGTTCATATACCTTAAATATTTTTTATATTTTGAACTCGTACAACCACAAATAGAGGTTGTACGAGTTCAATTAAATTTAAATCAATTTAATTGATTTAAATTTGCTGTGATAGACCAACAGAAGGTAGTGCATAATTGTGAATGCATTCGTGTAGAGCACACTATAAATCAAGTCCAAGCAATATCTTTTAATCTCTTAGTGGCACTACCTATCTTTTTATTGTCATCTTTTTACTGCTTCCAGGATTGTCTTGTATTTGGCCCCATCTATTCCACCAGACGCTGGTCAGAATCCTCCCAACAGCATGATGTTACCTCATGCTATTGCGATGCAATAATCACGTTTTAGCAAGTGATTATTGTTTTCAAAGGAATGTGATATACTAGTCTTCCACTATACCAGGCATTCTGTGTGATAGAAACTTCTAGTCAAATCTAAAAAGGGAACCTTTGTACAAGTTTTCTTTATCCCCTGCATGGCTTGTAGGAAACTTCAGATGACTGATTATTCTATCAATCTGCAAAAAACAATTTCTCTGTATCCACAACATGCATTAAATACAACACCATCACCATCTGCTGCCTCCATTCACCTGTGGATGCAGCTAATAACCTTACAACCCAGAATGTTTACCACAGCAAGAAGATTAAATTGCTGAGGTTTTAATCCCTGTGGCAGTTGGTGCTGAAAATAGAAATGCCTGCCCTGCACTGAATGTTGCCACGTCTCCTCTCTTCTCTGGCAGCAGTTCCCTGCTCTCACCTCCAGGCTGAGAGGCCTGCAGCACCACACCGACCAGCTGGGGAACGTCAAAGTAGGCAGCATAATGCAGCGCCCTCATGTTAGTCCAGCGTGAACGAAGGTTGGGATCAGCACCCAAGGCGAGGAGCTGACAGGCAAAACTAGCTGCCGTTTCTGCATCACCTGAGGAGAAACAAAGTTTTAACTTTCTTTTGTTTTTTTTAAGAATTTGTTGAAATGCAAGAAAATTTCTTATAACTTGAGAGCTTTTGTTCAGCAGTAAAAACAACAAAAAGAAAAGTCACAGTAGATGTGCATTGAGATTTAGAAGCAGCGGAAAAGAACTAACCAATTCCAGGAGCTCCAGCCTTACAGCAGTAGTGCAGAAGGCTCATATCGGTCAATCCATCTCGGTCATTCACACCACAACCTCTCTTCAGGATCTGTGCAGAGACACAATGTGCAATGAGCCTCAAAGAGGCTAATGTCACTGTAGGAATGTCAAGTAACAGTGAAACTCAGGCACAGTGAAGAATGAAATGATCCTCTGATAACGGCACTCCTTTTTAAATTTAGACACCATCAGGGACATAAAATAGGCATTCATTTCTCCAGAGTCAGAAGAAAGCGTGCAAGAAGAAATAATCGCTTACTTAAACCCTTAAGAGTAAAGTTTCTCTGCACAATTTACTGAAATGCAGGTATTTTCAATAACTTCTGGTAAAAAGGTTTCTGGGTGAGTGGAGAGGAAATACATCTATCCAATGTTTTCAGCTTATATGAGGATTGGGTTACAGAGATGAAAAGTCCAGGAGGAAACAAAAACATCCCTCAAAGATATTTCAAAACTTCAAAATTTGTGTGGAAATGCTTATTAGCCAATAACACTTTTTCTGGTTTAAGAGAACCAGTTTAGAAAACCCGTAAAGACCTCGCTATGGCCCAATCTGAGTTTTTACTTTGATCTATTAAGTTTTCATTTAAATTTTGCATTGCAATATTAAAGCAACAACTGAGAATCAGTCACCTCAATGCCAATGACGTCAATGTTTTTCTGAACCTGAGGTACCCATTGCCTGAGGACAGCAAACAGCTCAGGTATGGTGGTGTTGGGATCCTGGAGAATT
This sequence comes from Girardinus metallicus, assembly GCA_903067095.1. Lineage (NCBI taxonomy): Eukaryota > Metazoa > Chordata > Actinopteri > Cyprinodontiformes > Poeciliidae > Girardinus > Girardinus metallicus. The sequence continues at coordinate 35,056 of CAEGAE010080158.1, read as the reverse complement.
TCTCTGCACTGCGGCTCAGACGGGTCAAAGAAGGAAAACTCTGGAGGAAGAGAAAGACAAGAATAAAGGCAAAACGAATCTGCTGCTATTCAAAACTATAGAAAGATATTTAGTCCTGATATACATTAAGTTTTAGGATTAGATTATTAAACTGCATCAGAGTACTATGATCCTTTACAACTACTCTCCTTTAACCAGAAGCAGTAGTTGTCATGAACTGAGACAAATGAGAATTTAACCATCCCATTGTGGCTAAGGGGTGAAATTGGCAACCTTTCCTTTAATCTAACCAATTTAAAACCTGCCATTTGATTTGCATTTCTAGGGAATGTTCATTTTCAGCACTCCAGTCACAAAAGCTATATGTTACCTGTTCAGTGACCAACAGGACTAAACAATCATATAGGTATAAACATTCATGAGGGTTTCCTTGTGTCATCACATAAGGATTCTTTCTGTTATCTCCCAGAGGCATAATCAAATAACTGGTTGAATAATAGCTGTATGAAGTATGAATTGTGTGTTGAGGATATAAACTGTGTGTTCATTTCCTTCCAAAAGTATTAATATCCTAACATTTTTTCATGTTTTCCCAGAGGTACAGCATGTACTAGGATTTTAGAGCATACAACATGCTCTAAAATCCTAATAGAGCATGTATTATGCAAGCATCATCAACTTGATGCTTAGCTTTCATGTTGTTTCTTCCATATTGAAATAAACAGATGCTTTACTGGACATACATTTCCATTAATTTCAGAAGGACATTTGAAAAATCAATGGAGTCAATTTCATAGAACTGTGGACAAAAGACTTCCTTACAATCCAAACAATTTGGGAAACATTTCCAAGGTAATGTAGAGAAATAAGACTGAAGGATAAGGGTGAATGCTTCAGCAAAGTATTAGCCAAGGGTTTTCACATTTTTTTCCTAACATTTTTTTTCCAATTGAAATGTACATGATAAATGTCACATTATTTGTAGATAAAGTTTTATTGTGGCTTTTCTATCTTCTTTCCTGCATCATAAATCTCATTTCAATTTTGTTTTGTTCTTAAAATTTAACCCAGCCTGATATGTTTTCATTATTAAACCAATCCTAAGATGTGACTTAATTAAGCATCTCTCCATTTCACTTTTCAAGTCATTACTTTATTATTCTTTTTTTTCCAGAATGACCCAAATCCAGTTATGTACTGAGCATGAGTGGATCCTCACCACAGTCACTGGGCATTGGTGCAGAAGCCACCTGGTGGATAACCGCCCTCTGGTGGGGAGCATTTCTTGTGAAGCAGCCCAGGACAGCATCTCCTTCAGCAGGCTCTGAAACATCCTCCTTCGTCATCTCCCCTGCAGGGCCCGCGGCTGGAACAATATTAGAAAGTCTATTCTGAGAACACAAGTAGGTCTTTTCTCTCAATAAAAAAAAGCTTTAGCACACTGAAGTTTTCACTTGGTACACTTCAAGATTTTTTTAAACAAAGTAAGTTTTCTTTTTAAAACTACTGGCCTAATGTTCAAACAGGGGGGCTGCAGGAGAAGCAACATGGAGACTGGAAACAGAAACTATGCTACAAATTAAAAACAAGCTCAGATTCACACACAGCCCAAGACTTACTGTTTTCTTTTCCATTATCCCCTTTCTTGATGATCTCCATGAGAGCCTCTCAGTGGAGACAAGCTAAAAATCAAAAGACACAGACTGGGTCCAATAGCTGAGCAGAACTTCAAACCAAAATCCTTCCAGAAATAAGTTCAAGTGAACTGGCTTCGGTCACTACGATCTCCGATAACAAACTCACTCTTTCCATTTACACCTTGTTGATCCTCTGACTACCAGGTCCAGTTGCTATTTACAGTCTGCGCACTTTAAAGCCACAGTGGTCTCACCTCTGATCTCCCAAGATGGAGTTTCACTCTCACATGTGCACCACTGACCTCACTGCCAACTTGTCTGATTTGCCAGACATCACAGATCCACAACGTAGAGAATGTGACTGGAGGGTGAAAGTGCAAATAGACACTGTCCAACAGGGCAGTGGAGGTGGTTAGGGCCGTCTGTCACAATAAAGGCCTTTCTAAATCCCGGTTATAGCAAGTACGCAGGCTGCTGAGGAATCCAACGGAAAAAACTATTTAATAATTGTCTCTGTTGCACAATTGTTTTTCCACTTCATTCAGGAAAAAATAAAACCCACACACACAAAAAAGAAAAAAAGCTAATTTTCAAAATGCATAATCTTGTCAACAATATAAAAGTAAAATGTTTTTCTTTGATTTGAATATAACAAAAGTAGCAGCAGAAATTATGCAATTACTCATCAAAAATCTGGAGAAAGTTTACACTGATCACAAGACAGTTCAACTTCTGGCTGCATTTTTTTTTTCTTTTATGCATCTCCATTTCCTTTTTTTTTTGCATTTTCAGTATGTTGCATTTGTATCTACTGTCTCCAAAATAAAGAGTAAAGCATCCAGCTCAGCAGTGTTCAACACCAACCATTAGAATTTTTTTTAATTCAAGGTTAATACAGGTTTTCAGAAAGCTAAATGTTAGTTTGAGACCTTTTTTAAAATAAAATCACAATAAATTTAATTTAACACCTACATGAATTACAAAAAAATATATATTCAATACCTCACCTAGCATCTTATATGTAGCTTACTTGATAACTAAAGAAAAATAATATCAACTTAGTTGTGTTAAATAGGTAGACAATGTCCACACTTTGGACACCCCTGACTTATGGCATCTGGAAGTTGGACTTAGTATTAAAATCTTGGCAGATTTACTCTAATATTTCAAAAGGAAAATGTGGTGCTTCTCTCCACCTTTTAGGTACATCTCTGCTCCAACATTCCTGAATCAATTACCTACTCAGTCAATTCTGCAGAGGCCTGGTAATTAGCTTTTAATTTCATCCAGGTGCGTTGAAACAGGGACAGATCTAAGGTTGCAGGACAGTGGATCTATGTAACTTTAGTTGGCTACATCTACTATATACGTACACACACAAGGCAAGTTTGATATAGGTGCACCCCATTATTTCAATACCAGCTGCTTCACCCAAATACAGGTCCAATTAACTGGGATAATTGAGAACACCTGTGGACATACTGCTAATCATTTTATACTCAAACAGCATGCTAGCTGATAAAAGGCTGGGGTTATGTGGACTTCCATATCATGTTGTAGTTATTTAAGAAACTTGACGTTAGCCAACACAGCATCTCCTCTTTTGAGGAGATTAGCCTCCTCAAAAGTGACCTCCCGCTTATCTCACCTGTACCTATAACTGTGTGAGCAGAGGAAACGACTGAGTGGTGTTGTTCTGCACGTCCAATAAATACGGAGTCAAGTTTGTATTCTATGAAGGTTAGCCAGTTAGCATATGTCCACAATAAGCTGATACTCTCTAACAGGCAAACTACACCTTACTACTAACGGTGTTCCTGAGAATACGTGCCTACGAGTTAAGACTCGGTGCTGTCAATGAAAATATGCGATAAAAAGTTGCTAAAGTCATTTCTCAAACTCTGTTAGCTCCTTAAATTAGAGTTCACCAAGAAGAACAAACACTGAACCAAGAATGGCTGTGTCTTCGGAAAATTAAGGCCCTTGTCAAGTAGCAAATTCAAATTTTACATTTAAGGCGGATCAATTTAGATATAAATATCAACCTTACCTTTGTTTGGAGGCGCGTTTTAGTTCATCAGCAAAATAACCACAGAGCTAATAGCGGATTATTTTCCCTCAGCCCGAACGGCTACAGTTTAGCTTTTACCTTTCAGAGTAAAAGCTTCCATCATCAACTTCCGGTATTGAAAATAAAAGCATCAAATTCAGAAAAAAAATTAAACACTCTTTACTGAAGGCGGGCAGAAAAAATACGAAGGCTGCATCTCAGGACATAACATATTATATAAAAGTCATTAAGTCTTTAAAGGGAAATAGATTACACAGGTAGCAAAACACTTCAAGCGTTTCTTTTTTTAGGGCTTACAGAAAATGAAACGTCAATATTCAGTTTCTTAGAAAATTGAACAATTATGCAAAACCAAAGATGAATTATAATATAGTTTACAAAATCCCAAAGAAGACTGCTGACTTGTCAGTGATCAAGTAGTTACTGACCCTCAATATAGTTCCTCATAAAAAGTTCATCTTAAAAATTTACAAACATATTAGTTAGATTGGATTTTTTTTATTATTGACATTGCAAAAAAAAAAAAAAAAGAAAGAAAAAAACCCCACAATTGAGCACACTCAAGAACAAGCAATAAATGATCAAATAGATTACAAATAACAGAACCATAAATAACAGTTCCTCTCAAAAGAAGTTTTAAGTTATTGAGATGTGTTTATTATGATACGTTCAGTATGGTAATGACTTTGGGAAAGAAACATAAAACTAATTATGACCCTCCTTCGTTCCTTCCAACCCTAATTTTTTCCATTCTTTCTTTCTTTTTTCCTTCCTTTCCGATAAAACGGTGTGAATGATACCCATGGCCTTTATAATTTGTGAGATATTCCCAGTCATTCCAGAGCTGCGCTTCCCATTATTGAGATTGGCAGAATATAGAATGGCCATACGAAATAACTCTTTTGTTTCACATGTCTTGCTTAGTGTTACACATTGGTCAACGAGGTGCTGTGTATTGTGCCTGGCACTCAATCACTTCGCCACAGGCAACAGTGAAGATGAGTTAATGCAATGTCCTTCCATTTCTTGTGTGAGCTGCCTCCTGCGGCAGAATTGAAAATTACAACATAATTGTAATTTGTAGAGAATGGGAGTGTTTCATCCTGCAGCTGGTCAGTGATTAAACAGAGCAGTTTCAAGCGGTGCTGTATAAGAACTCCCTCTTGTGGCGGAATACAGAATGACCACACATAACAGCTCCTGGGTGATGTTTTAGTTCTAGAGCTAATTTTAACTTTCCCATGGGTTTTTCCATACTGCATTGAGTGTGTTACGTTAAGTCAACATGCTAGCGATAGGCTACGTGTTATTTTAGCTGTCTCTAGCTCTTCAGCTAATTTGAGCATTTACGTGAGTTATTTCACTGTTACACCAGATCAACATGCTAGTGCTAGCAACCTTCCTTCTCCTGCCAAGTCTGGTTTGACAGATAAAAACATTTCACAAAAAATCGCGAATATTTTTAAAAAACAGTAAAATTTGTATTAACTGTTGTTAGACTGTAAAACATGAAGTAGTTAGTGCATTTTACGTGTATAGATTCTCTTGTTAGCCCAGTTTCCATGGAAACGTAAACAAAACGAACCGTGATTTGGGTCGGCTTCCCTAACCTTTTACCTGAAGCTAACGGAGGTAAATCTCCACCGTGCCGTGGTCAACATGGATTCCTCAAAAAGCCGCTCAGAGTATGACGAGAGTCGCAAAAATCCAGTAAGTCTGGCCGAACAGTGGAAAGACCTTTGTGTAAAAGAGAGGAGAATAGCGTTGGAATGGTAAGCTGAAGGAAAAAAGGTTTAGTTCGTGCGAACCTGACTGTTTAAATGGTGTCAAAATCATTTTCACCAACAAGCTGTTGTTCACAGGGATGAGACCTGGGGCGTTGTGCTGGAATGTGGCACACAGGTAAATACCACCTGCTTTATTCAAAACTAATAATATAGTTACACAGCAGCCCCTACGCACTCCTCCCCACCCACAGTGATAACCTGTGGATGTTTGCAGGATGCCCCAATGGAGGAGAAGTCTTTACCGAAAAACCTTTCGGTCTATTCTGAGTTCGTCCCCAACACCGCCAATCAAGTCTATGGCAGTAGGCAGATCATGCCTCACGGGAAGGAGATGATCAGACAGGACGGGTTGCCACTTTTTCATGGAAGCTACAGAGGAAAGAAAAAGACTGTGGAGAAGGAACCATGATACATCCTCCAACGCATGAGACTGCCTTGGGATTTTTATAAAAGCATAAATAAGACGTCAATGATTACTCTGTGTCCTATGTCAAAAAGAGGAGGCAAGGCTGTTGTTAATTTCTAATTACCTCTTGAGGTAAACTTGCAAATGCATTGAAAGAAAAAAGTTGTCAGGGCAGTAACAGAATTTTAAAAAGCAAAGCCGCTGACTCAGAAAATAGAATACAGTTTTAAGTCACCTGAGCTCTGTTCAGTGGTTAAACAGGTACCTGAGCTAATTTGGATGAGTGTATGCGTCTACACCACTTACCTTCAGATCCATCCGGGACTTAAAGAAAACGAGCAAAAAGAAGTGACTGTCAACCCTGAAACCAATGAAGACATTGCTTTTCACATTTTTGCATGACAATCACTGACTTCAATTGTGTTTATTGAACTTATGTGATAAACTGACACAAATCAATACAAGGCAGCTGGCTAGCTAGCTATACAGTTGTAATAATATTCGATAGAGTACTCAATTACAGTCTTTTACAACAGCGCTGAGACCATTTTAAAGTGTAATTATAACATTGTATGGCAGGGGTCTTCAACTCCAGTCTTTGAGGGCTAGTTTTCTGCAACTTTTAGATGCGTCTCTGCTTTATTAAATTCGAAAATGAACCTGCGTTCAGCGTTTACTAGGTTTTAAATACTGTGGTTGTGTCTGAGCCAATCATCTTTCAGACGATGTATGCGGAAATGAGAAACGATGAAACCGGCTGACAGGAAACTGTCGTATTTATACCATATCAACGGATGTCAAGCGCATTTTTTCAGATTAAAAGCATTTATTCATTTATTTAATCGCGTAATATATATATACATATTTTTTTCATTGAAATATATTTAGATAATTTGAATTTTATTAATCGGTTTTGATAACTCCTGGTGACAGTGGTTTGGTGACCGTACACAATTAATTTCTACTATTATTTCGGAAATATACACCGGATTTCCGATCAAAGTAAAAGTACCTTAACTGTTTGCATCACAGCAGCATCTGGAAGCTAGTGTTATTTATAAAAACTACATAAACAGTTTAAAATAAAATTTAAAGATCCAGCATGCAGACCGACACTCTGCTGCACATCGCCAACTTCAGCACGCTGTTCGTGTGCATGGTGCTGAAGTTCCCGCAGATCTTCGTGTTAATGAGAGCCAAACGTTCAACAGGGATCAGCCTCAACAGTCTGCTGCTGGAACTCATTGGGTAGGTGGACTCTGCAGGACTTTCTGATGCACTTTTACCAGAAACTTCTGGTAAAAGTGATTCGTAGCTGTTGGAGAAACATGAACGGTGACGGAAGCGAGGAAGGGCACAGCTTTGATGTACTGTCTTCCTGTTCCTATATGTGCATGTGCATAAAAAGAATAGGAAGTCTATTTTTACGGTCTAGTGTGTTTAAATACGTGTGAAAGTTGATTATAAGTCAAATAACACTGTTTTTACACTCAGTGAGATTCCAGTGTAATGATAATGTTCCTAAAGTGGCCAGAACTGGACCTGTTAATATGAATCAGTGCGCAGACGGCTCTCACAAACTGCCCTCTGTTGGATTTGTGGGGGTAAACATCAGACTGACTGTCTAAAGCAGAATAATACGTCTGTGTCCTGATTGCAGCTGCTCAGAATGTTTCTGCTGATAAAGAAACCTTATCAGCTTCGAACACACAGCATCAAACTGGCAAATGAGCCGTGGATAAGACTACGAAGATCCAGAAAGACTGCAAACGTTGTGAAATATAAATGTAGTGATGAAGGGCTGTTTTTAACCATTCACGACAGGCCTACACGCACAGAAATCTGCAGAAGCATCTGCACTCTCCAGATACACTGATTGCAATGATCATATTCAAAATGAATCTACGAAGCAATAATAATATTACTCGAGTAAAAGAAAATGGTGCAGTGAGTGCAGTACTCTTATAAGTACCTTTTTTTGCTGCTGTTTTTTTTTCTCAGCTCAAGATTTCAGATTCCTCTTCCACTCTGAACTCAAGATTTACATCAGCTCCAGGAAATCAGTGCAACTCTGAACATTCTAGATATTTTTCTAGTACCTGAACATGTAAAGTTATACAAAAGTCTGCTGATGGGATTTGTGCTTACACAGCTGAAAGAAAATGCATTAAATAAATAAAAGCTTAATTGATTACATTAAATAATCTGATATTTTTTCTTTTTAGGTTCATAGTTTTTGTAACGTACCAGATGTACTACAACTACCCACCCCCAACATACCTGGAATATCCCATCCTCATTGCTCAAGGTTTGTAAGAAATAGTGTAACATAAGTATTTTATTGGCTAAAAGGGGCATTTAATATTTTCATTTTTATCATTAGGTCTATTTATGGATTGAACATAATCAAGAACAACAGTGTTAACTGTGATGTTAAGTTTCACACAATGTGAATAGAGTTATAAGGCATGAATATTACTTTGAAAATCTTTTAACTAGACAAAACTTTGACACAATTGCTTGTACATGCATTAGAACAGTTTTTTGAGGTTAACATTACCCTGAAATATTATGGAATATGCTTTAAATTCATATTATTAATCCAAAGATTAAATACCTTCTACAATTTCTTCTAAGAAGAGTTGTCAAAAATCCACCCAGAAATAACCTGGCCCTCTTTGAGAACCTCAAAAGGGTTTGAGGTTACTCTTCAACTAGGGACCATTTTTCAAACTATTTTTGTGTGGGGATTAGGCCTGCATGGAAAATGTTCAATCTGTCTAGATGAGAGAAAACTTGCAGGAAATTCAAACCAGGAAACTTTTAAATATATAAAATTTTGAAGAATATGAATAGCTGGCGAATCAGCAGTACGCCAGTGGCCCTTGAAATGAAGCTGGAACCTCGCCGGAAGTGGTGTACATTTATAACCTGCTCTGTGTCCCATCAGATGTCATCCTTCTGCTCCTGATTCTTTACTACAACGGCAGCCTGCGGCAGAGCCTGGTGTACGCCGTGCTGTATCCTTACCCTCTCTGGCAGCGACAGCTGTGAAACTACTTGGGGTTGAAGGAAATCAATGACCCCCCCGGCATCATCTTGTGCCTTAACAGATTGTGCTCAGGTTGGTCGGAGGCTGGAGGCTTCTCACGGTGGAGAGGTGGATCATAGATCTGGCCATGGTAATGCATCATTTTCAAATGAGTCACACATTGTCCCACACTAAAGAGTTGCCACGTCATCAGTCAGGAGTAATGATGTGGAGGGCTGAGAGAAGACTCACCCAGAGCTCATTTCTCTCTCACTGAAACACATCAAGGCCTGCTTGGTAAATGGGATGAACATGTCTGTAGGCATTTTGCATTTAAATAGATGAAGCAGCAATTCTTCCACTTCAAGTTTAAAATGTTACACAGCACAGAAAGTAACTTTTTTTTTACTGTGTGGAGTCCAGCTCACCTGCAGTGTTCAATCTGTGTTATAAACGTGTAATATGCGACCTTCACTGTCCTCTCAGAGCCTGTGCACGTTCATCAGTGCAGCCAGTAAGTTGGCCCAGCTGCAGTGCATGTGGAGCTCCAAGGATGCTGGACAGGTTAGCGCTCTCTCCTGGGGCATGGCTACCTACACGTGTTTGGGTGAGTGCGTGAGGGAACTTCTTTTCCAGTGGCTGTTGGGGTAAAGAGGGATGCCAAACTAAAAAAAAAAAATTAACCTTTAACCAATATTAATAAGGTCTGCACAATATATTGCAAAATAATAATTAAAAAAAGCATAAAACATTTTGTCTGAATGGCGGTTAGTACATGTCAAAGTCCTTCTTACGTAATGATTGTTTTGCTTATTTAGAAAGTCTGGATTCTTTTAAATTCTTAATGGACAAATGCATTATTGAACATTTAATCTCTCTCTTAATGAATATGAAGTTACCCATAGTCATGAGGGGTTTTTTTTATTAAAAAAAGTTTCTCAGACATCAAAGGGTTTTAAACAAACATCATAATCCAGTATTCATTGTTTTTTTTAATGACATTATTATTAACCACCTCTGATTGGTTCATCAAAATAAGTTAGGAGAATCCACCCCTATTATTTTCCCCAACTGTCTCCTGATTTTATTGGGATACAATCAATGACATAAAATAACCCACATAGAAGTAGTAAACCCAAACAGGTAAACTAACCAAAGTCGGATTTTCACATTTTTAATTGCAGTCTCTCATTTCCGACTTAAATTTAATTAGCTTCAACAGCTCATCAGTTTCAACTAATTCTTCCACTTAAATCACTTTCAGGTCATGAATATGGATAATCCCCCTTCAGTTCGCTACGCGTTCAGTTAATCAGCAATTCAACACGTCATTAATTAAACATGAGAGAGTGCGGTTGGATAATGTGCATGTCATTAACTCCGCTTCCTCTTTATTCCAGCGCGGATTTACACCACCTCGGTGACAACCGGGGACATGCAGGGTAAGCCATCTTAAAATGACACAAGGCAGAAACATTTCGTTTTGTTCTCTAAACGCCTTCCACCGCAGCAGTAATGTAGAAGCGTGTGCACTCTGGGAGTGAAATCTCATAAAAAGGCAGTTCTGGTTGTCTCCATGTTTAATGAAGGCAAGAGAGATTTAGAAGAGAAAAAAAATAGAGTTCATTAGTACCTGAACTCTTGGATTTTTGACTCCAATGTTTAGTCTCAAATGTTATCTTCAAACTAAAGTGCTGTTTCGTATTGACTTTTATTTTACAAATTTTAACACAAAAGTCTTTAAAGTTATTACCCAAGAATAAATCTAGGTGGACAGCATGCATGAAAAGTATTTAAGTTGTATTGCCATTTAAAAGATAAAAATAATCATGGCATTTTGAGCTTCAAGTTGGTTAGATTTTCTCTGGGACTTTGTTGAGAAGTCACGAAGTCATTAATAGATTACCTGCAGCAGATAACACTTACCGTCTTTTGCCAATTATTCGGGCTGCAACAGAGAAAACAATACTTTCAGCAGATAAAAGGAACGTTGAACAAAATGGCATAAGAAGCTCAGTTCTATCCCTCTGTGCTTTTAACGCATCTAATGATCATGCTGCCTTGCAGCCATAAGGAAATTAAGTGAGGGAAGGAGCTCCATTGTGTCGAATATACATTTACAGTGTTGATTTTGTAATGCTAACAGATACATAAAGCTGAACTACGATGTATTGTCTTTGTTTTATGATAAAAGAACAGAAAATTGACCAAGATATCTGAAAATTTCAGTCTGTAAATGTGTAGAATTTTTAAGTTAAAAACATATTAAAATCCCAACACAATCAGCGTTGTTTCCCATTTTAGAAAGAACCATTAACTGAATAAAATTGAATTTTGATCAGTGCCAGAAAAAATGTATATTGAACTAAGGAATTGAATAGAGAAACAGACGAAGGTTAAAGAAAGTGAGAAGATGCTCAACAATGCCATCTTCTAAGATTATATTTTCTTAGAAGAAATCTTTATCTATTGTTCAAAAACATATAACCAGAAAGGGTATTTTTTAAATATGAAGCTAAAAATAATTAAAAACTAAATTTCAATGCAGTTTTGAAATGGTTTTCCTGTAAACTACTACAAATTGTTTAAATTAAAAGTAATCCTGGTTATAATCACTTTCTTGTTTCTCACAGTTCTGGTGCGGTTTGTGGCAATGACTCTGCTCAACTTCTGGGTGCTGCTCACTGTGATCTATTACCAACAAAGAAGAAGCAGCAGCTCAAAGAAAGATGACTAATCCAGTGGTTTCTTCTTCAGCGCTTACTGGGTCACCATAGGCACAAGAAATACGGAAACAATCTAAGGGTAACGGTTACTACTGTTAAAAAGAAAGTACACCGTGTTTCATTTCTAGTTTTTACTTATGAAGACATAAATGTTGTGAAATTTTTTCAAGGTACTAAAGTAGTTTAAGCATAACCTTGAATGTAAAACAAAAGATGCAACTGTTAGGGTCAAATAAGGTTTTTTACATCTTACTGTAAAAAAACCTTATTTGACCTGCAGGAGGTCGCTGAGTTACTTTGAATTGATCAGAGAATCAACAAATAGTATCAGAAACACAATGTGTTTAAACAGGCAAGCTTTAAAAAAAAACAAACAACTTAGACATAAAATTCTAATTAATTTTGTTTGATTTTTCAGTAATTCATGAAAGTATTTGACTCCAAGTGGGAAGCTATTTATACAAAGATGTAGGAAATGGGTCTGTGATGACATGATTTGACCTGCAGCCATTTCTACATCTGAGCTCACTTTCGAATAATTTTATAACCTAATCAATTACAGATCTTTTTTTTATTATTTGTACAAAAAAATTGAAAGAGGGTGTATTTTTTTTTATATAATTATGTTTTACCAAACATTCTAATAATGCTTTTCCCAGTAGTTTTTAACACATTTCTCCTGAATCTACTTTTATTTTTTAAAATTCCATTTTTAAACATTAGTGAGGATTTTCTGTAAAAGAAGATGACAGTTTGTGAATATCCAAAATCTTCCAACTCAGGATAATATATACTGTGTTTTTAATAACTTTTGTATGTGAATTTCTTTCTGTAACTCCTAAATAAACCAAAACATTTGACCTTTTTACATTGTGATTTCACAGAAATTATTTAAAGCATTTATTTGTTTGACTTTTTAAAAACATTTGAAACCAAACGGCACTTCCATGACTTTATTTCTATTAGTAGTTAATATAATCATCATCATTATAGCTGTTTGGTAGCAAACATGCAATCTGGATGTAAAGGCCCTTAAATACAAAGTGGACAAGGCTGTATAAATAATATAATGTGCACAGTATGGCATGTAAAATATATACTGTAGATATTTATATGTATAAAACATGCTTCTTGGTTAAAGGAGAGCTGTTGGTACACAAAACACACACGGTTTGCTCTCCAGCCGCCTGTATGGGCCACATTCACACAATGACATGTCCAAACTTGGGAGCTCGGTTACTCTTGACACCAAACATCGGAACAAACCTTCAGTGGACTAGTGCTGCTCAGGACGAGGTTTGCATACCTTCATCGTCACTGCTGCTTTCAAAAAACAACCTGGCAGGGGTGACGGAGCGTGAAAAACATGCAAGTTCACTCCAAAGCAGCTGGTGGTAAAATGAAAGCTTCACTCAAGTATATTTGGTAATACGATGCCTGGGTGCCGCCTCTGGTGTAGCACCATCTACCTTCAAACACAACAAAAGGAGAAAAACATGATCGGTGCGTTTAGGTAAACATTATCCCTCGGGTCGGACAGTGCAGGTTTGTTCCTTTTAATGCCATCAGAGCAGGATGCTGCTCACGTTGTAACGTCTACTGCAGACAAAACGAGTGTTTCAGTGACAGAAATCATAATAAGAGGCAATCAGAGAATCATTTACTTCAAATAAGGATTCACTGTGTTCCCCTACTCTGTGACTTTACGTGAAGTAACAGCTTGTTGTACCTTAATCGGACCCTGCGATTCACCTGAAACCAGAGCTGTGGAGCTACAATCATTGTGTTGAGAGTACAAGTCATTTGGGGGGAAAAAAAAAACAACAGAATCAACTAAGCATCGTGTTCCCCTTAAAACTCTTCGAACTGTTCACAGTTTCTTTAAGCAAAATGTCTTATTTTTGGCCACTAGAACCTCCAAAGGTGATTTGCAGGAGTTTCCTGCATGTCCCCTCCATCAAACTGTTTCCTGGCGAGAATCATTGAGGTAATTGAATCCCCATCCATCCATGCAGCCTCTCCGAAGGAGCTACTCCAGAAGCACGACAGACTTTGTTCACAAGCCAACCAGCTCGCAGAAAAGAGCGCAGTCAAGCTCAGTAGCTGTGAAGTGGCTGAAAAGAGCTGAGCAACAAGGAGAGTGAAGAGATTTTCCTCCCAGGATGTAGCAGGAGACGGACCGAGGCGAATTGACGTGGAGTTCCAGATCTGCAGATGGAGCTTCGAAGGAAACACCGCCCCGGAGATGCATCTAGCAGGGTTAACTGGAGGCAAAGAGACAGAAGGACAAAAAATTAAGCACTGCAAAACAAGAAACAAACTCTCCCAGAGATTATATGACTCTACATACAGCTCAGGAAAAATTAAGAGACCACTTAAAATGATCAGTTTCTCTGATTTAACTTTTTATAGGTATATGTTTGAGTAAAATGAACATTGTTCTTTTATTCTATGAACTACTGACAACATGTCTCCAAAATTCCAAGCAAAAATTTGGTATTTATTGTTAGAAAACGAGAGAGCATTATTTGATGTCTGAACGCAAAGTAAACAAGTTCATGTTCATTTAGAAACAACAATACTAATGTCTTAACTCAGGAAGAGTTCAAAAATCAACATTTTGTGGAATATCCATGAGGTTTTCAATAGGGTTCAGTGCAGTGGTCTCTTAATTTTTTCCAGAGCTGTATATTAGAAGACGGAAAGTCGTAAACGATCCTATCAAGTTATAAAATTTTATTTTCTCTGCTCTAGACACCCAGTGACATTGATCCTATCAGGTAAATAGTTTCCCAAACAGCATAGAGAAAATTGAACCATGTGTATTCACCCCCTACATGTGGCCCGACAGCGCCGCTGAGTAACAACAAGCCAGACACGTACACAAACGCATCCAGGAACTTGGTCGTTTACATGGAGAACAAGATCAGAGGAGTCAGTTGTACCAAATGCTGCAGGACTCGACTTGCTTTGTTTTTAACCCATTTGATCTGCGGCTCAAGTCATAGGAGCTGAAACATGCGTTTGGTCAACGACAACAAATGTTAGCCCATCAAATTTAGCAAGAAATAAATCAGACAAAAAAAGTCCTGAGAAAAGGGAGACAGAAATTTAACAAAATACAAGAAGCAGAGCTATTTCACAAAAACACCTGCAAGAAAACAGATAACTAGGTGGGTTAGGTTTAGGGTTCAGTGGTTTTATATCAGACCAAACCAAATTAGGTCTGTAAATGACATTTGATTTTTCACTCTGACAGCATAGAGTAACATCTTGAATGTAGACGATTTAAATGTGCCCAATTCTAATATTGACTTAAATTTATCCTTTTTCTGTGGAGAAACTTTTAATAAGTAATTCGAAACTTGTGTCTTCATAGGGCATGAATACACGTTCTCCTAGCCACTTCTAAAATGGGAAAAACAATAAGAGAACATACCATTCAAGGAAAGCAGGTGAATGCTATTCTGCATGAATCAGGAAATGGTGATAAGAAAATAGCATATTAATGAACTCAATCAGAGTAATAATTTAATTTAGAAGAACTGAGGCAAACAAGGCTGCATAATGACCTAGTTTCATCTTCTTCATATGCAGAGTGCAGACGACTGACACGAAACACAAATCCCACTGATTTGTGTTTCGTGGAGAACTGAGTGGAGTACTGGAACCATGTGATCTGAGATTGAGCTTTTGGAAACCTGGTGAGTCTGGTGTGAAGCAAAGAATGAGTATATAGAAAAGTCCCCCATGCTTATTGCTAAGTCAGGTGGAGGATCAGTGATGCTGTGTGTCTGTTTCTCTTCCTATGCTTCTAGACACCTGGGCAGAGTGCATAACATCACAAACTCTTTGAAATATCTGGAGAATATGAATAAAAATGTGATGGCTTCTGAAAGTAAGCTGAAAGTGGGGATGAGTCCAAATTCAGGGGCTGCACCAGTTGACGGTCGCCTACCATGCCAACGATGCAACTAAGGCTGACAAAGGCAGCTTTTAGATGCATTTCTGTTCCAACACACCTGATTTAAATGACTAGCTTGTTACCAGGTCTCTACTAAACTTTCTGGCGCTGAAGAGTTGATCCAACCATTGATTCAGGTGTGTTGGACAAGAACGCATGGAAAAGTTTCAGGCCAGTAGCTTTAAATGCAGCCACTGCACTGCAAACACAGCAAAACACACACAGAAACACAGCGTTACCATCATCAGAAATGTATGGAGGAACAATCCTCATCAATATCATCCAACGCCCAGAGCCAGTCCTGAAGACTAAACTCCTCCAGTCTGAAAGGGGGACAATAGTTTCTATGATTACCTGTAATATGATGACATGTGTAAGAATGCTGTCATATAGTGGGCGATCCCAGCCGTGCATTGAAAAAACATGAACAAAGAATCTTCAAGGTTTTGTTTTTCACTAAGTTAACCATGGTAGCAATAGAAACTACTATATTTCAACCTTGGACACTTTCTTAAACTAAAAGAAGAAACCTTTGATTTCATACCTGCTTTTGCTGGTGGGGAGCGGTCGGCTCTGCCTCCTCATGGACTGGCTGGACTGAACCCTCATGGAGGTGCGTGGCGAGGAGCGACCAAAGTGCTCCGGCGGCGGAGGCTTCTTGGGAATCTTCTTGACCAACCGGCTCACCCACTTCTGCTGCTCCTCCTGAGATGTGGCCAGCAGCAGCAGGTTCTTGGCTGTAGACACGTCGTAGTTCACTGGCGGTGGAAGAAGAAACTCGTTTTCATTCACCTGAACCCAAACGGGGGGAACGGACGATTTATTTGATAAAACTATGCAGAAAAGCTTAACACCTTTGCAGGGAGCGATGATCTCCTCCTTCTTGTCCATGTGGTCCTTGTGGCACTTGATGTGGCAGCGCCGGCACTCCAGAGCCGGCGGCGGCTTAAACATGTTCCACAGCGGCTTGGTGCACGCCTCGCAGTTGGTGGGGAAGTGGTAGAGTGTGGGGATGAACTCGTGGCCTTTGTGGCAGATGTAGCTGGACTTCTCGCCGATGGGAAGCGGCTCCACGGGAAACTCCGGCTCTTTTTTGCTCTCGCCTTCGTTGGCGTAAAGGATCTAGCGGGACCACAGATGCTGGTTGGCCATTTCCATCCTTTTAAACCACTCAGAAGTTCAAATGAAGACATAGTAAAGCAGAGGGAGAACACACCTGGAATATCCTGGGAATCTCCTTGGCTTCAGCGCGGTACACATCTGTCTGAGTGACGGGTCTCACGTGAAAAAGTTTGCTGCAAAGTGGAAATAAACGTTAATTTTTATCTGAACGCAAACATCTCTCCTGGGTTGAAAACCCCGGCGTTAAACTCACTCTATATCGAGAACCATGCAGGGGATGGACTGCTCTCTGTCGTGTTCACTGTTGTAGAAGAGAATCTTCTTGCTGCTCACGACAACGTACTGCAAGAACAAACGAACATATCAGAGCTAAAATCAGGTAGATGCTAGAGATGGTAGAGAAAATATGGTTCATTCAGACCTTTCTCTCCCATCCAAACTTCTTGGTGTTGTTTCTGACGGGAAGAGAGAGCCAGCCCTCAAGTCTCGACTCTGAGAGAAACAATAACATACGTTATATATTCAGCTCAGAAACAACACTGGAAAATGATCCCTTCGGTTCCACTTAACCTTGAACTGTCAAATTCAAAACTGGTCAAATAATGTAAAGACCAAGAAATCATGAGTTACCAGAAAATATTAAAAATACATTTCCTGAAAGTAAGGGGGGTTACAAGTTAAGATGAAAGCTGAATTTTAGAAAACATAAATCTTGTGCAACAATGAGGAGCATGTGCCTTGCTGTCTGTGGAGTGAATATGTGGAACAGTATGGATGAAGACTTGAAACATAAAATTATGAATCAATTTAAAAACTTATTGCAAATAGGTGTGTACATGGATGCGACAGAATTTTAAGCACACATTCAGGATCTACTGATATACTGTTCAGGGACTGTTGGTAGAGCTGTGGATTAAATATGACCGGATGAGTGAAATGTGTTATTTATGTACAGTTGATACATAAATAAGAAAGGTTTTTGCTGTGCTGGATGAAAGACATATGGATCTCTTGCAGGAGACTGTGGATAGCAAGTGTAGACTGCATAATTAATTGTACAGACATAATTTGGAAAGAGTAGAAAATGTGACATAGAATAAAAACTGAATGTGTAAATATTTTTAATATGGATCATATATGGATGAGACAATTTGAGGTAGGATTTAAGCAGCTTTGGTTTCTTCCAACTTTTCGAATAGGATATGAAAGGTTTTTTTATGTGTGTTTAATTGTTTTTTTTATTTTCTTCTCTAACATTTTACATGTTCAAAATAAATAAAAAATAAAAAATTATTCTACTCTGGATGAAACATTTCAATGCATTATTAAGGCCATTATATTAAAAAAAATGCAGTTTTAGGGAAATCAAGCATCCTTGTAATAAACCAGACTTTTTGTGGAGCTTAACTTGATTTGCTTATTATGCTGATGAACAGTTATACCATTCTTACCAAAACATATGAATTTTCTTTGGACGATTTTCTTTTTTATTTTAGAAATTGTATGTTTAATGTAATTCTGCTTTCTCTAAGAAACATTACAAGAATTTGCAAGAAAAAAAAAAGCTAATTTTTGTCAAAAAAGTTAAATGACACAGATTGCTTTTACTTCTAAAAGCAATGAAAGGGTGAAGAATTCTGGGGGCAGAGAGACTTTATATTTGTGAAACCTGATAAATCCATCCACTGATCCAAGATCAGGTCATAGAGGGCTGAGGTGTTGCCAGACCAGAATAACCTTGAATGAGCTTTGGGTCTCCATTTTAGTGGCAGACAAACTCTAAAATGAGGCATCTTGACCAGAAAAAACAGATATAGATAGAGCTTATTTCAACCGCTATAATCCAGGTTGTTTTCTATCCCACAACCATCAGTGAGGGTCAGGGATAAGGATAGAACAATAAAGCAAAAACCTTTTACCTCCACTCTTCAAAATTCAAAACTCATCTGAGTCCCCCTAAAGCAGTTCTGTAATCTTCTCATTTAATAAATATGCAACAAAGCACACAAAAATGTCTTCTTTTAAGGTTTTATTTTTAATAAAGCTGTACAGCTCTGTCCACAAAGGCTGCATCCTTACCTGCGTAAGCGTCATCAGCATCAAAATCTGGCCCGCTGCTGACGCTGGCAGAGTCCATAGACTGAACGCTAAGCGTCTGCAGCAGATTCCTCAACTGCTCGATGTCGCTGTCCTTGCTATCCAGAGCCATCTGCAGCTCAATGCGCATCTGACTCTCTTCTGCCAGTTGCTGCACACAAGAAAACATGTGTGAAGCCAAAAGGCTGCAGCAGGAGCAATGAGGGGTAAAGCAGCACTTACTGCTTGCATCTCGTTGATCTCCTTCTGGTATTTGATCATGGTGCTGTTGAGCTTTTCCTTCTCTGACCTCAGCTCCAGCTGCAGCTTCCTGTTCTCCTTCTCCTTTCGCCGCATGTCTGTGTCGTTTCCACGGCGGCTGCCTCCCCCGCGGACTTCCTTCCTGTTCATGATCTCCGCCAGTTTATTGACGGCCTGTGGGGATAGGAGGGGTTATACGAGGTCAGCTCCTCACAGAGGAGCAGGGGGAGCCGAGGGGACGACAGTGAGGAGTAAACACCGACCTGAGTTTTCAGAGTGCGCTCTGACTGCAGCTGCTTCTCAAACGACTGCTTCATCTGGTTGATCTGCTGCTCCCAATCCTTCGACTTGTCCGTTTCTGAAGAATCAAGAAGAAAAACGTGAGCAGCGATGCATGTTATACTTGTTCTGATGATATAAAATTCTGCGTTTATCGACCTTCAAGTGCTTCCTTCAGTTTGTTGTTCAGTTCCTCCTTTTCGTTGGCCAGATTGGCAACGTCACTGGTCAGAGTCCTGTTGGCCTCCTCCAGCTGCACACAGCAGGAAACACACTCAGAACCGTTCTGCAGGTTTAAAACCGGGAGGCGGATGTTTCTGGGACCCACCGAGCCGATGGTGATGTCCTTCTCAGCCAGCTCCTGGCGGTGCCGAGCCATCATCTCCTTCAGCTCCAGTTCCTTCATTATCTTCTCCTTCTCCAGATCAGAGTACTGCTCCTCAGCGATGGAGCGGGCCAGCTGCTCCGAGTCCGCCTTCGTCAGAGTGATCTCCAGCTGCGCCGCCAACGAGTCCCTGGAAGAGATTGAGAAAATTAAACTCAAATCTGTACACCTGAGGGTGAATAGAGGAGTTTTAATTTGGATCTCCAATCAGCAGCATCACCTCTCCTCCTGCAGCTCCTGCAGAGACTGCTGCACCTCCTTGTAGAGTTTAGTTTTCTCCTCACATTCCTCCTTCAGTTCCCGAACCTGAGTCTTGTAAAGAGTCTGGAAAAGAGGCATGTCCAAAACACAGAATTATGAAAACATGACTAGTAAATGAAGATGAACCAAAAACACTGTCTGTGACACCAGGTGATTAAGTTTTGTTGACTATTTCAGTCAGTAAAAGGCCCAGACAAACAGTCCACGGTGTTGATCATCAGCGAGGTGATTAAGATGGAGTCACAGAAACCACAGAGGTTTAAGTTACTTAGAAAAAAAATGTATTTGCTATGATACATCCAAGACTGCAAGAAAGGGAGAAAGAGGGACAATCAGAGAGCTAGGCCTGACTGGATAACAAGAAGGCAAAACAGACTACATCCTTTTGACATTCTAAAGTGCACATTCAGAAGCTCATTAAGGATTTATGAAAAAGAAAGAACAATAAATTGACCAACAAATGGATACAACTTTTTAACCTTTTTTTTAAACAATAAGTTTAGGAACAAAGTCTGTAGGAAAAAAAACTTTCTTGAATCAAATTCCAGACTGCATAGTAACTCTCTAGTGCACCATAATGTTTTACTGAATTTTGCTCTCCAAAGAGTCCTCTCTTGATTTAACACATGGTCTGTTCAACGTGCAATAAAAACAGAGAAGCAAACATGCATCATTTGGCCACAAACTCACAGAAAAATACTGCTCAGCCTCCAGCTGGTCCTGTAATTCCTTCATTTGTCCATCTGTGTCTTGTCTTTCTCTGCAGGTGGAAAATCAAACCAAATTACTGACACTGAAGATTGTGACTGCTTGGAGCAAAAAGTAGAGCTGATGAACTGACTTGCGCAGCTCCTGGTTCTGTTTCTCCAGGCTGCGTTTTATATCGAGCAGGTGGTTGGTTTCCTGCTTCAGCTGCTTCTCCGAGGTTCGCAGGACGTTCAGCTGCTGGTTCTGGGCCTTCAAGTCGTTCACAGTCAAGTTACGCTTCTGGGTCTCCTGCTCAATCTTAAGCGTCAAGTTCTTCACCTGAACAAAACAAGCTGCTCTTAAAGACAGTACTTTTAACTCCAGTTAGAACCCCCGACAGGTTCTAACTGGGCTTGTTTTCTGATCCAAGCGCTCACCTCCTCTGTGAGTCGGTCCTTGTGTCTGCGCAGCTCGTCCAGTTTCTGTAAAGCCTGTTTGTAATCACAGTCCATCATGCTGCTGTGTTTCTCCAGCTCCAGGATTCGATTCTCTAGCCGCAGTTTGGCCGCTCGCTCCTCCGCCAGCTTCTGCTCCAGTTCTGCAGAGAAACGTCCAGGAGTACTTTTCAATTTTCCAGAAATTAATCTGTGGCTGCAAAAATAATTAAACTAATAAAGTAGAGCTAATATGGTACAGTTGAAAGGACGATTTACTTACAATGCCAGAACACAAAATCTTACAAAGTATTTTTGATTTACTGGTACTTTCTGGGACAAATATCTTAGTACACTTGAAATAAGATGAAACTAACTTCCAAGTAAATTTTCAGCACAATATAGGAACTTGTTATAAATAAATAATTCCTTAATATTGATTAAATAGTATTGGCTATACATAATATAGTATGCAGGTGGAACAGGACACTTAACCTAGCTCTAGTTCCACTGGCAGATTATTTCACTGTACGAAGAAACTAGACCAAAACTACTTAGTAAGGTTTCATGGTTTTGCAGTGTAATTAGTTTTTTTTTTTTTTTACTAAATATTGAAAGAAATTCTTCTGCAAATTTCAAACTGTATTTTTTGCTAATTGCTTACTTTGTATTAGATTTCCTTCTTTACTTCCACTTAATTTCATCCAACTTTCTCTTTTGTTGGACGTGTTGCAAATAAAGATCAAGTATCTCAGAATCATAACTCTGCCTTCTCTGAAACAGCGTAGCTTGATATGATTGAGCGTCCAGGAAAAAGCAACAATCATTGCTGTCAGATCCGATTGACTGTGTAAAGCAGACCTTACCTTTCATGGACTCGGACTTGGCGCCCTCGATGGTCACTTTAATCTTGCTCTTGTCCGCCAGCAGACCTCTGGTGGCTTTATGCGAGGCCTCCTCCTGCTCCAGCTCCTGCTGCAGAACCTTTAGTTTGTAGGTCAGTTCTATCTCTTTGTTGCTCATCTCCTACACAAAGAAAAACAGGCAGAAGGCGTTCTGATTTGAAAGGAGACACCAAGCACAAAACAGCAACAGGAAAATATATCCGTCTGACAGAAAGCGAGCAGGGAGACGAGGCGACTCCAACAAAACAGATTTACAGTGGAAAACACAAAAAATTTCTAAGATTTTGTAATGTTCATATTTAAAGTAGCGGAGAGATGTTTTTTTGTTTACCTTCTCCTGATCAGTGTATTTCTCCTGAAGCTGCCTCTTCTCAGTCTCAGCTTTGGCCAGAGCCTGTCTCTGCTGGCGAGCTTCTTCCTCCAGCCCAGAAATACGTCCTGCAATGTGCAAAATAAACTGTCAGAGGGCGCTATTTCACAAAAAATCTAATAATGAGTTTGAAAACCATCTGAAAATGATAGAAAAGGCACCCAAAGTCCTTCTCAAAACCTGAAGTACAGCATCCAGATAAATACTAAGTG
Organism: Girardinus metallicus; assembly: GCA_903067095.1. Classification (NCBI taxonomy): domain Eukaryota; kingdom Metazoa; phylum Chordata; class Actinopteri; order Cyprinodontiformes; family Poeciliidae; genus Girardinus; species Girardinus metallicus. The sequence continues at coordinate 12,442 of CAEGAE010080158.1, read as the reverse complement.
TTGCTACACTGTCAAATTCATGGAGGAAAAATAAGTATGGAAGTCTACCAGCAGCCTTTCAGGAAGTGCTGTGCTTGTGTTTGCCCTACCCATCAGGTCAGTGATGGTCTCTGAGCCCTGGCTGTGCTCCCGCCTCTCTGACTCCAGCGCCGCCTGCAGGCTGATGCACTCCTTCTCCAAGCTCAGCTTGCTGCGCTCCAGCAGGCAGCATTTATCCTGCAGCTCGCGCACATTGGCCTCCAGCTGCTGCAGCTGCTTGCTGCTCTCCGTCTGAGCTTTGCGGAGCCTCGTCGCCGCTTCTGTCTCGGCCCGCAGCAGCGTGTTGGCTTCTTCCAGCTGTGAAATCATCCATTATGAGGTTTAACGAGTGAGAAGATAACAGGCAGATAAACTGAAGGACGTCAGCGTCAGCTTTTACCAAATGTTTAAAATCTGATTAATAAATGTATTCATCGAATTTACCATCAGTCTAATTTACATAATATGTAGCTCGGGGATGTTGTAAGAGCGCACGAAACTTTCAGCAAAACAAAGCCTAAAATGAACACAGTAAAGTTGCTCTTTTTCAACACTTTAAGCTTCCAATTTAAGCTTTTTTAAAATGGCAACTCCTTAATCATTTTTTCTTAGGTTGTGAGAACAGAGTCAGCAGAAATTAAAGACCTTTCCTTATCATAAACAAAAAATAAACATTAAAACTCAATGTAATCATGGTCAAGAGGCACACGTCTTTTTATATTCTAATAGATAATGAATGAAGCATATATATTGTTATATAATAACTTTGTAAACAAACATTTTGAACTATAAGTCAACACATTTTCAGGTTTCAATGACTTTTTTGTATTTAAATGGATTATATAATTCCTTCATATTTCACAGCCTGAAGCGGCACTTTAAAAACGTTCACATCAATTATTTTATAAATGTCTCCTGAAGGTTCCTTCGTCTTCTGAGGACTTGGTGTTGTCTGCACGGAACTATTTTTATCTCTAATTATTTCCACATCTGCTGAGTTTGTAAAATGGCAACTGCACCCAACAAATAGATGTGGATCGTTCCCATCTGCTCGATTTAATGGATATGTTTGAGTCTGCTTTCATTTAACTGAATATGTGTGGTGAATGTGGTGCAAAAATAAGCAGTAGAAAGCATGTGCAAATTATGCAAAAATACCCCACTGGATAATTATAATGCTTTGTGAATTTGCATGTTTTAAAATGCTACTTCATTAACTATAGACCAGTTGGAGAATTATTTGAAAACAATGTAGATGATCTGTTGGATCTCATTAGCAGCAGGTTGTTTTTGGCTGGAGAGAAAATAACTTTGACCTACAAGTGCTTCAGAATGAAATGGTCAGAAGATGAAGAATGGACCCAATGTGGAATGAATACAGCTGAGAAAGCATGCAGTTTACAGCTTTGCTTTTAAAGGTTGTATAAATGTAGAAGTACATTCATGTCTACCTGCTATTTTATTACACTTGATGCGAGTCTGGATGCTCACAAAGCATTCTCAGTCATCTTGTAGTAGATCAGAATTCTTCAAATGATAGTTTTAAGCTTTAAATTGATGTTTCTGCGAGGAAAATTGTTGCATCCATCAAGTATGTATCTAAATATGTGTAGCAAATATTATAGTCGGTCTGCAAAGATGCTTTTCAGCTTCACCAGGATGAAAGAAGATTACAAAAGTAAATTAATAAAGTTGGGAAAAAAAACCTGTTTCTGCAGGTGAATGTTCTTCTCGTTGGAAATATGTGAGTTTTGATTTCTTTTCTTCATGTCATCCAGCTGGTCTCGGAGACTGTTGACTGCACAAAAACAAAGGTGAAGCAGGGATAAGTTAAGCTGCAGTCATCTGTGCAAAAACTTTAAATATGCAAACCAAAAAAGACAAGACAAAAGGGGTCTTCGTGTTTTAGTGTTTAGGAAACTTTTACAGTTTGACCAGGTGGGGGCAGCGTTGCACACCTCATCTTATTCATTTGCATCTATCCATGGTAACGATCACTTTATTTTTCACTCAGCAGCAACAAGGAACAGATTAAGGAGTGAAAACAGGAATGATCAGTATGAAAGTGATTTAAAGATTTTAATAAGACTGCTGTCAGAACCTGGACCAAACGAGAGTCTGGTACCTTCGTTCTCCAGGCAGCGCTTCCTGTCGGCCTCATTCTCAGCCTTCCGGTGGCTCTCCAGACTTTTGTGCTGCAGCAGGGCCTTCTCTCGCTCCAGCTGCCTCAGATTCGATTCCAGGCTCTTTCTGCTGCTCACCTAAAAGTCAATCAGAAAAAGAAAGAAAGCTGGGATCTCTTCGATTCTGATCTAAAACATAAATCCCTTGATTCCCGACACGCACCTCTTCCTCTAGTTCTTTGGTTATTTTTTCTAAGCGGACGGTTGCAACTCTGCAGAGAAATACGTGGATAAAACATGAGTGAAGGTTCCAGCGGTTTGCACAACACAGTAGCAACATATTTGCTGATCTTGCACCTGCATTTGTTCTCTAGTTCATCTTTGACATGTTTATCTTTATTCATCTGAAGCTCCAGATGGTGAAGTTTCTTCTGAAGCGCAGCCGACTGAAAACAGAAAACATCAACAAGCGATTAGAGGACGATAGTTTTAGAGCTTTATTTGAGCAAAGCCTGGAACCAATGTCTGTCTGAAGATGTGAACAGCAGAGAACATTTTGGAGTTTGCAAGCATGACATGACCTGCTGTCCAAACTCAGTTATTTTAGTATATACTCACCAATAACACTCCTGTACACACTGAGGTTTCTAAGTTGTTTTTTTTTTTTTTTTTTTTTTTAAACCTGCAAACAACCTCAAATGGCAAACTGTGACTTCCTCATCTGAAATTTAGAGCAGCGTGTTTGCAATAAAGGGACATCCTTTAATAAACTTTTTTCTTTTCATCTTTCATCTAAAGATGTGTTACTGCACTGCACAACTGAGGGATACCTTACGGCTCCATTTTAGATCAAGTCCTTTTCTTGTTTCCTTTGGTGCCCATTTACAAAAAGCACAACAACCTATTTTTCCATTTTGCTTATCATCTACAGATATATCTGTATATTCTAGAAGAAATATTTAGATTCTTGTTAAACTGTCTTACAGATAGGCAAACATGGCAAGAGACAACTTCCTGAATCTCAACAAAAACAAAACAAGCGCTTAGGGGATTTAGGTTGTGACAGTGACATTGGTCCAATAACTTAGAAAATACTTTATTTTAAATCTACACTGATCAGGACTAAAACTAACTAAATAATCTTTATAATGATGCTCCTAATCCAAAAACAATTAAAAAAACAAGAACATCAACTTGCTTACATTTACAATTAACAATGAGCAATAAATAAAAGTTGAAGAGGTCAGACAAAACAACTTCTAGAACTCACAACTGGAGAAATGGAGGGAAAAGGTGGACCTTTGAGTCACCAAATCTCCATGGCAACCATTAGATGCCATTTACATGCAAACTGATTGTTTGGGTGGAATTCCAGGAACAAGCATTGTCTGTCTTACCATCACAAATCTAAAAAAAAGGAAGTCTGCTAAATGCTGCAAGGGCATTGACTGGAACTGTGCTTTGATCAGATGAAGCTTTTGAGTTTGACCTTTCCTGCAACAAAAAAATCCACGTGTGTTTGGCATAGAGGTGGTTAACTTTATGAAGGGAAAAAAAACAGGGGATAAAGTGGATTTTTCTTCTCATGTTCATCATTTACCTCTTGTAAAAGGCTACATTAATGAAAGGTCAAAGCAGTCCTATTACCTGCAGAGGTACATCAATAAAACCTTCTAATAAACTGTTCATTGTAGCCATGGCTTCCCTCAAATGCCCATGTAACATTTTTACGACACCAAATGGAAATGCACTTGGTGAGATAAAGGATGCACTTTGATCCCCAGAGGACTGGTGGACTATCCGCTGCTTAGAGTTGCATATGTGGGATTAGAAAGCTAATCAGTAAAACCAGCCATGACTGAAATCTGTGCAGTTACTAGTGAACTCTGGGTACTGACAGGACCTCTGAAATATGAGGGAGAATAAAAGCAATTTGATTGTTTTAAAATCTACCATTATGGATATAAAGTTTGATTTGACATCTTTGACCAGTCCAGTAAAATTTATTTCGACTACAAAAAAAACAAGTTTACAGTGTCTGTATTCCTCACTAGCTTCCTGTCAGCTGCAGGATTGATTATTAAGATGTTGGATTTAATTATTTTTAAACCCCAAAAAATTCTTCTCAAAGTTAGATTTTTATTAACTGTAGCCCAAAGCGTCATTGTTAAAGGGTTAAGATTTGTCTTTCTGACTCAAGTGATCTGCTTTTGAGAATATTCTATTTTAACCAAGATACACCTGTTTAATATAGTCATAATAATAAGAAAAAAGTATTAAATACTTATTTATGCATCAAAAATTTAAAAAAACCAAACCCGGCTTGAGTATCAGTCTTTCGCATTACTGTTGAGGAACTTTGGTCCACTCTTCTTTCCAATTTCATATGTTGCCCTGATTGTCACTCCTCCATCACCGTGCTTGATAGCTGGTTGTAGGTGATTGTAAATGTTGTGTTTGAGTTCAGGTTAATGTCTGAACAGCTCTGCTTTAGTCTTACTAGAGTAATGAACATTATTCCATTCTTCTGAGCAGACCTTAGTTGTGCTGCTATAATATTTTGATTATTTAATATAATGACAGGAGGTATTCCCCTTCAATTACCTGTTTTTGAAGATAATCAGTTTATCAAGATAAGCCTGTATACAGTATTATAAAGAAGTTAACAGATTTTCAAGATTCTTCCATTTGTCTTGAAAAGTAAAAGCAGTTTTGTTTAGTTTATCTTAAGACTTAAAAAAGAGCACCTGATTTAAAATCCTTTGCCACTGTTAACATCCTTGTGTATTTATCAGTGTTTACCTCTCCTTTGGAGTTATCATGTGCCACTGAGGAATTGTTGGCAGAATTTAACAACCTAAAAGGGAAAAAATAACCAAAAATCACATGTGGTTAAAGCAGGAGGCCAGTTTCTAAAACAATTAGAGACAATCAGAGAGAGGGAGGAGGATTTACTGGTCCTCTTTGAAGTAGGTGAAGCCAACAAACGGTAGCTGATTTCCAACGAAAGCCTTAGGTGTGGGGAATGTTTCGACATCGCCTTTGTCGTCTTCGATCTCGTCAAAATTACTGGTGTCTATGTCGCTGCTCAGCTCCGGGACCACTGGGGCGACAGCTGATTAGAAAGAAGGGGAGAAAAAAATTAAAACTGCTGGAAAAGAAAGTTTATCTTGCAACATCTGCATGCGTGAGAGCAAAGCTTGAGACTCATACTGCCCCTGATGGTGTCAAACGTCCACTGGTCGTTCTTGAAGAAGGGGTGCCGTTTGATTTCCTCCACTCCATTTCTGCCCAACCGTACATCTCTAAAGAAAGAAATAACAACAAACATTGGCATAAGTAATGAACTTGGAATAAATTTTACATAAGGACAAAAGATTGACTGTTCCCCACCTGTCAGTCAGGAAGGCACAGATTATGCTCTTGGCATCTTTGGAGATGTCTACGTCATCGGGAAAGTTTAACGAGTTCTTGTGGTCCATGATCTTACTGTACGTTCCCACCAAAGAGTCGGCATAGAATGGAGTGTCACCTGAAAAGAAGCAGGTGGTAATGAAACAAAAACACTTTTATGTCCTTTCAAGATATGAATGCGTTGATGAAAGGGGTCACTCACCCACAAGCATCTCGAAAATGAATACGCCTACGGACCACCAGTCGCATTCCCTCCCGTAAAACCCATCTCCTCCCTGAGACTTCAGCACCTCTGGAGAGATGTAGTCCGGAGTGCCGACGGCTGTGTCGCAGTGGACCATGCCCGTCTGCAACAGCAAAAATATCAGAGTAAGTCCTGTAAACTGGGAATTGGAGATAAATCCAACAGCTGACATGTATTTTTGTTGTTTTCTCTGTTTTCTGTGGAAGCGTTCTGATTTAAATTTTAAGGTAGGAACAACCAACTAATAAACAATAAACACAGAGCAACATTTTAAGTCCTAACTTATAATCAGTTCTGTTGTTTATGATGTTACATAAATGGAAACCAAATATCACTTCCTCATGAATTAGAATATTACACAGGAACAGTAAAAAATATTTAATACAGAAAACATTTTGTTACACTCTACAAAGTCATGGGGGATACTGCTGAGGTGGCTTGGAATATCATCCCATCCTAAAGACAACTGTGCAGTGTTTCATCTTTTCTATTTTCAATTCAGACCAGAACTGCACGAGACTGTTTAGTTTTTTTTTTTTTTACTTAAAAATTGTACAAATCAAAACAGAAAACACTGAGGTTAACAATAACAGCCACGGTTAATTTCAGCTTGCTTATCTGCAAAACAAAACCACTTTTGTTTTGATTTCATTGCATAATTATCCTGATGAGCTACAAAAGACTGTGGACTGATGCAGCTGGAGGAACAGAAAGTGTCGTCAGTGAACTGCAACAAGCCGACTCACAGAGTCCATCTTCATGCAAGTCCCAAAGTCAGCCAGCTTCAGGTGTCCGTGTTGGTCCAGCAGCATGTTGTCCGGCTTGACGTCGCGGTGGATGAAGCCCATGGAGTGGATGGAGTCCAGAGCCATCACCACCTCTGCTGCGTAGAACTTGGCCCATTTCTCTGGAACGTCGTAGGTGCTGGTGAGGTTGACCAGGTCCCCTCCTGGCATGTACTCCATCACCATGTAGAGGTAGTGCTCATCTTGGAAGGCGCAGCACAACTAAACAGGGAAATAATCAAACAGATCCAGAACACACTGCTTCAATCAAATCCACAAACATATGAGCTTCAAACATTCTTAAAAGGAAGTGAAAATGTTGAATATTTCACACCTGTACAACCCAGGGACTGTTGGCGAAGGCCATGATGTCTCTCTCTTCCCAGAAGAACGCCGAGTCGGAGCGCTTGATCATCTCGAACTTACTCAGCAGCTTCATGGCATAGACTTTCCGGGACGGTTTGTGTCGGACCTGAACAATCACAACAAAGACAATCTGAAACCACTTTACAATGGCTACTGTGTGGCTTTTGTGGGCACCGGTATGAGACAATCTCGGTCATAAAGGATGGCAGCCCCATCCTTAGAGACATGGCCTTCTCTCTGGACCGCAACTTCCTCTATGTCATGTCTGACAGACAGGTTATCCAGGTTCCTATTGAATACTGTGAGCAGTAAGGGACCTGTGGAGAGTGTCTGAGCTCCGGAGATCCCCACTGTGGCTGGTGTGTCCTGCATAATATATGCTCTCAAAGTAATCGATCTGAGAGTGCAGATGAGCTGTAACGTTTTGCTCCAAAAGTTACTCGTCTCTAAAATTTGTAATGAATTTTTGTCTTTTGACTCCTCATCAGTTACTGAAGTCAAGGCTGATCTTGGGGTCACTTGCACAGTTTAGAGTTCAGTTCTGAGACCATTTCTCTAAAACTCAACTGTCATAAATCTTTTCCAATTCCACAAACAATTGTGACAAATCTCCATGGCTCAATTTGCAACTTAACCCATATGTTTTACTCTTGTTTGCTACTTGCTCACTTATGGCAGAATTATTTGATACCATTTCAAAAATGCTTTCAATGACCATTATTCCCTCCCCACATGTTGCCATAATTGGACTTCCTGTTTACCTCGAATCAATTAGACGTTTTAGCGTTAATTTTCTTATTGGCAAGACTCTGCCTCCTCCTTCACTGGAAGTCAATTAAAGCTCCTTTCAGCACTCAGTGGCTCAATTACACCAAGACTTTTCTGAAGTTGGAGAACATTCGATATTCTCTGAAAGATAGCTGATCAGTTTTATAACATGTGACGTCCCTTCCTGACATTCTTCCACTTTGTTCGTTCACTTCTCCCTCATTGATGAACACTCCACTCCCTCTCACTATTTTTTTTCCCCAATATGTGTAGCTAAAGCAGTTTTTATTCATTTACTACACATTAGTATCCTCATTTATTTATTAAAAATATTTTAATTGCGTACATTAATTTTTCCACTCGATTACATTTTTGAGGTCCAAAGTAGCAAAATAAGTGTTATAGTAGGTAGTTTGTGCCGCTAACCTTTCAGCCATTATGATGCACAGAACTTCTGCTTCACCAATATGCATTCATCTTTATCTGTGACACGGACATGATGTGATATTCACTGCATAGATGACACTGATTCCTATCAGAATGTGCCTTTAGTCCTAATAAAAATGCTGAATTTGAAATATGACGTGATGAGTCAAAGGTAAATAAAAATTTAAATCATTCCATAAAAAAGTCACTGCATTTGTTAAGCATTATTATATTCTTATCTCATCTCTTGAAATCAGGAAAAAGAAACATTTCCCCATGCTCTATTTTCAGTTTTCCAAGTTTATCTAAACTATGTTAAATCCTTAGAATATCCAGAGATGAAATGGAAAGAGATGATGGATTAAAGATTCTCTTAAACTTTGGCTTCCTACACCATCTTCATTTAAATTTGCGATTTATTTGGAAATCCTCAGAATGTAAAACAAGATAGACAGAATTCAAGCTTTAGTCTATTTCAGTAGGTTGACATTTCTAAATAAATGTTAATTAGTGTCACGTAATATTCTAACTCATTAACAAACTGAATTTTAAGTTTTCATTCAATGCAAGCCACAATGAAGGCATGTTGTAGTCATTACCACTGTTTAGAGAGCAGTTTATGATAATATAAAGCCATTCATGTCTTCAGCAGATCAATACTCACCAACTGGACTTCACCAAACGCCCCTCGCCCGATGATTTTAACTTTTTCAAAGTCTTCAGACTTCATCTGAAGATCTCGAAGCTCCCTGATAATGTTCTCATCTGGAATAAATATTCACAGAAGATAAAAATCAAGTCACTTTATAAAGTTTTGTTGAAGGCTTTTAATTAAGAAATTATAAAACTACTCACATCTGTTTAAGAAGGTCTCAATGTTTTTGTTCTTTCGTAGTGCCGGGTAGTCCAAATCCAAGACAAGAGCATTTATCGAATCCTGAAAAACATGGGAAACAATCAGACTGGCCGGGCAGCAGCTATGAGCAACAAGAAAACAAATATACAGAAAAGGCTGTGAAGTGTGTTTTTAAACAGTAAGTTTTCTCTCCATTTTCCTCCTCCTGTCAGTTATTATTAAAACCCTGATGACTCATCAGCGCTGACAGAAACATTAGCAGCTGAGCCGTTACATAACAGAACACACGAAGTAACATCATGCTGCAAAGTGCGAATCATGATCAATCACTTCTGCGCTCTAAATGTGTGGGAACCTTCACAACACCTGCAGGAAACCGCATACTGATTTACAGCTGAGACGTTGGGTGAAAGAGCCCACCCAATGACAGCCACCACTCACTCAGACTCGACGCTACCAGCCACCCGCTGCCACTTCTGAGAGTTTATTTTCTGTTTTCTCACCGAAACATCTCGACATCAGTGATAGTCTGAATGAAACTGAGCAGCTTTTCCCTGAGCACACAAACAGAGAAACACCTTACCCAAGGCTGAGACAGAGGAGGTGACTAATTCCTCCATCTGCCTGCGTCAGTCTGTCTTTGATCAATGAGCACATTGTCTGCTCATAACCTTTTGAAAACAGTCGATTCCAAGTGAGACGAGTCCCCTCAACACAGTGAGGACAGATTCCCCATTTACCACATGCCCCAGATACCTCCTGCAAACTAATTAGAAAACATTGAAAAAGCTCTTTATAGGGATGCTCCGATCAGGTTTATGAGGCCGATCTCTGTCGATTACTGATCTTTGCCGATCACCTGGATTGATTGTTATTTTTTTTGCTTTACGTATAAATGCTACTCTGTGATCTGACAAAATTAAAAATAAATTCACCTAATTTAGACACAAACATGCAAAATACTTGCAGGCACAATACAGCAGCTATTCAGTCAAAAGGACAACTGAAAAACCTGCAATCAGTAAAATAATACTTAATAGTATTGTTTTCCTGCATTGATCCTCGATGTAGCCAAACTCCGTCAAGTTTGTTTTTTAAATGTCACATTAGATTCGCTGTGTTGATGCATTTTGACGTGCTTCACTCCCGAGGTAATTTTCCACCGCAACACGCAAACTTCCCCATTCACTCAGCGTTATAGTTCCACACAACATTGTTTAGGATTTACTGCTGCGCGCTTGCGCAATGTGAAGGAAAGAGGAGACAGGTGCACACGCAGGCTGCGAATGAGATATAGGTGATCTGCACCAAGAGACCATGATCGGCGATCACCGATCATATTTTTTCACGGAAATCGGCCGATTATGATCGGTGGCCGATCGATCGGCACACCTCTAGCTCTTTAGCAAGAAAGTACGCTACTCATTATCAACTCAATCTCTGCTTTTTATCCAATTCTAACACATAAGAAAAAAGAAACTTTCCTATACGATATCGATGAGAGGGATAGGATGCATGAATGAAAAGATGGATGGAGAAGTGCAAATAAAATTTAAAAAAAATAAGCACCTCATTTCCAGTTTATGGTGTTAGGTCTACGATGCCTTGGACTCTGTGATTTAAGACTACATGGCATTATGAATTATTTGAAATAGCAGAAATCTTTTAATTCGAGGGCTTCGCCCAGAAAACTGAACATGAGCCTTCACTGCGTCTTTAAGCAGAACAAAGATCCAAAATATATGACCTAACCTACACAGAATTTATTTTCCAGACAGAATAGAGCTGAAGATAATTGAGAAATGTTAATGAAGGGTTGCAACCGGGTTAATCATCCCGGTTGCAACAAATGGGTGGCAGTTCAATAAAAAAAATATTTCAGCTGTTGGCACAGAAGCTGCCAAGTAAAAAGATTCATGTATTTTTAAATAAATCATTTGAGGGTTGGATCTTGTGAAATCATGTGCAAGTCCAGTCTCACACAAACCTGATTTAAAGTCATTGTGATTGGAAAAAGAGGAATGAACTGCAAAAATCATAAAGTGGCCTTTGTTGTCACTGGCTGCTGCTGCCGAAGAAGTGTTGAAAGGAGACTTTACAGAGCTGGTAGATGTTTCTGTGTGTGACGAATGCAGATGTCAAATATGAGGGGCCGTTTAGGAAAAAAAAAAAAAAATTATGTTTTGTCTCTCACACACTACTAAAAACTCACACACAAAAAAATATTAAAATTGCACATATACTATTAAAATGTCACACACATATGCAATTTTTCTCACACGCATACACAAAAGACAGAGATTGCACATATAAACTAATAAAATATATACTCACCTTTGTATGTGTGAGACTGATGTCACGGAAGAGGCGGGGCATCATTTGGAGATCAGATCGCGCATGCGTTGATGCCATAACGCATGCGGCATCAACGGCACTTGAAGCTATCCAACTTAGCTTCAAGTTGGTGAAAGCATCGTTTAGCTCAAGGTTAATCCGATTTATGAACGCTAATTTCGGCCAGCCGTTCTCTCCCGCTCCCTCCTCAAGCGCTCGGAGGTTCACTTAGGGCTTACCCTGGCGTTAGAGATGGAGTAAGCGGCCTTAGAACCGGCGTTATAGCCGGAGTAAGCGGCCTTCCTTGGGCTAAACGCCGCTTACTGCGGCTCTAACGCCTTACTCCTGCGTCAGAGCCATAAGTGAACCTCCGAGCGCTTGAGGAGGGAGCGGGAGAGAATGGCTGGCCGATATTAGCATTCATAAATTTTGAGCTAAACGCCGCTTACTTCGGCTTTAAGTGAACCTCGAGCGCTTGAGGAGGAAGCGGAGCTAACGCCGGAGTTAGCTCCGGCTAACCTACACAGAAATTCTGTGTAGGTTAGGTCGTACTCCGGCGTTAGCTTACGCCGGAGTAAGGCGTTAAAGCCGGCTACAACGCCTGAGTACAGACCTTAGTGAACCGCCGAGCGCTTGAGGAGGGAGCGGTAGAGAACGGCTGGCCGAAATTAGCCTTCATAAATCGGATTAGCCTTCAGCTAAACGCCGCTTACACCGTGGAGCTCCAGTATCCAACTTGAAGCTAACGTCACTGTGGTATCAACGCATGCGCGATCTGATCTCCAAATAATGCCCCGCCTCTTCTGTGACAACTCACACATAACAAACATTGAGTCCCTTTTACACATACAAAAATGCCTCGCACATACAAAAGGTAAGTCTATATTTTATTAGTTTATATGTGCAATCTTAGTCTTTTATGTATGCATGTGAGAAAAAAAAATGTTGTGACATTTTAATAGTATATATGTGCAATTTTAATATTTTGTGTATGTGTGTTTTTAGTAGTGTGTGAGAGACAAAACAGTTTTTGAACACAAACGCTATAAATGGCTGTGCAAGGTGAGAGTTCCTCTATTAAACTGACTGAAGATGAAAACAGAAACAG
>CAEGAE010080135.1:0-37751 GCA_903067095.1 Girardinus metallicus | reverse complement strand
CCAGGGGCGTTCAGGGCAAATCTAGATATGTGCTTTTTGGTCTGGGAAGGCGTAACATTTCATTTTTACTGCTAAAAACAATTTTAGAAAACACAATATAATTAATCTTGTAATTGACCGGGCCCCATTTTTTTTTTTATTTCTATGAACAAAAAAAAAAAAAAAAAAAAAAAAATTGTGGAGGCCCCCTGTTGGTTAGGGGCCCTGCCAGTAAAATACCTGGTTATATGTCCTTTTTGGTATTTGGACAAATATTCTACATGTTTTACACATTACAAATTATGTTGTAAAGAGTCTCTAAAATTCAAAAATGTATAATTTAATCAAAGTCATTTTATAATTTAACCCATGTTCCATCTTTTGTGCGTCAACTTCAGTGCTACTTCAATGATTTCCCTTAAGTTCTAAACCGTTCATTTTTAAATTTTAATTCTGTGTTTGGTTTATACAAAACATGTCCTCTGTTTTGGTGTCCAAACTAACGCTGTTTGGACCACTGAGCATGTTGACAGTTGTTTTAATTGTCCTCCACTTATGAGTATCTGTTGAGACATCTTTAAACCTCCTTAATCTCTTGAGCTGTGGTTATTCTTTGTCATTTTTATTGCATTTTACAAAATATTTTATGGTCATTGACTTGAGTTTCTTGATTATTTATAGTACTCATCAGTATTGCTGACATGTATCTTAAATATCATAGTCTCCAAATACGTCATAAAAACCACATGCTGTCATAGGGTCTCCTATTTTTTCCACCTGACCTTGCCTCCTACCTCATGTTTCTGTCCATGCTTCCAGTATGAAGTGGAACTGTTCCAGAACGAGGCAGCCTGTCAGACTCCGCTGGACCGCCAGTATCATGCAGAAATCAGGGCTCTCAACAAGGCCAAGGGCCGACGCAATCAGAGAATTTTCACATACACTGATCACGATCGATACACCAACTGTTTCCCACTCCACCAACTGGTGAATTTTGTTCTTTATCTTTTTATTATTATTGTTATTGAATGAAATACTCTTCCAGAAGTTGGATCAAATTAGTTTTAACTGTTTGCTATACTCTGCATCTAGTTTATATTTTGATTGATGGCTTTGGTCTTGTCTTTATTTTCCATCTTGAAAACAGCACAATGACTTGGTCTCCACGACCAAATCAAGTCCCACCTTCCTGGCTGAGAGGATGGCCAGTGTCAGACACAGACGGCAAGAGAGGCGCACCATGTAGGTGAAAATCCAGCGCAGACAAACATAAAATGATTAAACTAAATAATGCTCAAATCTTTGCCTGAAAAAAAAATGGATGTGAAAGTCCAATGTTACAAAAATGTCTGTTGTTTTTACAGGGATAGTAGCATCACTAAGTCAAGAATCATCAACTGGGATCCCACAGATGAGTTTGTCAAGAGCAGTCATGTGGTAAATAACGCCATGCAGACCATGCACATCATGGGTGACTTGGGCCCACCTGGAAAGTAAGAATATGAGATATGTTCATCATATTTGAAAACTCATATGTTTCAAGTTCAAGTATCTTAGTGATTTTACCATCACCACTTTTCATCAATCATCTTATTGTGAATATTATTTCCTATTCTTTGCACCTGCTGTCTCAGGTTGGGCCAGAAAGAGAATGAGTGTTTGCTGGCAACCATAAAAACCGATGGAAGTGGAACCATCATTGTAAAACCCAACTTTAACAAAGGCAGAGAGCCCTACAGGCAAGTTTACATCACATCATAGCAAAAGGAAACACATGGAGGATCCCCCCCCCTAATCTTTTCTACATATTGTCAAAATCTCCAGTGTGTTTTGCTGGGATTTTCTGTGATGGACCAGCACAAAGTAGCTCAGAATTGTAAAGGGGAAGGAAAATGAAGAATGGTTTTCTAAACATTGTACAAATAATAATTGAAAAATTGTGACGTTCACTCGTATCCACCCATTTTACTCTGGTACCCTTTAATTAAATCCATTGCAACCACTTACCTTCAGTAGTCAAATAATTTTTAGAACCCACCATGCTACAAGCCATGTGGGAGACCTGGGAAATATGTGGAAGGAGGCACATGAATACTTTTGCAAAGGAAAGCAAATTAAAAATCAGAGAATTTAATTAAAGAAACAATGTTAAGTAAATCAGCTAAAAGTCAGAGTGATGCTTGCTCTGTTTTTCAGGATTGTAACAGATGGGGAAAAGAGAGAAGTGTGGCGCTTAACTTTGGAGAACGCATCCAGAGTGATGAAACCAGAGGAGCGAGAGAGAGAGCAGATCATGTACAAAGATGTATGAGATTATTTGTGTTCATGTGCTGCATTATTGGAGTCAAACAACTGATATATTAATACATTTTCCTTTGTTTGCTTGCAGCTGTATAGCAGGCACAAGGAGTACCTCAACAGCCTTGTAGGACAGGACTTTGAAATGGTAAAAGACATTAACAGAAGAAATGTTTGTGTTGTTGATTGAACAGTTCAGGCCATACGGTCCAAACTTTAAAAATATTTTGTAATGTTTGAAGGTATTGATTCAAAATTAGTGTAATACAGTAGATTAAATATTGTCTGCGCTTTGTCCTGCAGCCTCCTGTAGGTATCCTACGTTACCTGCTGCACGGAGAGATAGGTGAGGAAAAGTGTTTGGACATTATTATGGAGATTCACATTTAGACTTTGAAACTCCCATGTATCTTTCTTCTTTCCAGTGTCGGCTAACGACTTTGAGTACGATAACTTGTACATCAACTTCTTCATGGAATTGCCAAATAGTGAGTCACATATAATATGTATTTTTTGATCTTATTGAGGTCTAATTTTACCAGGTTACTTTTAGAGCAGCATATTACTGCAAAGATCATTCAAGTCTGGATACAGGCTTAAACATTTCTGTGCTCACCCCTCAGGTTATGTGTTTTCTAAGATTTCCCATTAGCCACTTAAATTTCAGGATGAAGGTCAATTTTCAAGATAGTTGAGGTTTACGAGTCTTTTAAACCAATTATTGCCAGAAAACGTTTTTATGACTTGAATTAACTTTATGTCACATCGGATGGTTTTGGTGAAGTCATTCTATTCATACAACTTTAAAGTAATAATATGTAACAAAATCAGAAACTGAGGAATTTGCTGTTTGCGAGTCTCACACCAGTAGTCGTCAACTGGAAGAAGAAGAAGATGTGTGACACAGACTGAGAGACAGTTGTCTTAATGGTTAGCGTTAGCTTTCACTAATTGTTTTGTGTGTTTGCGTTTAATAGTTAGCCTCTGCTAATTTTTTATGTGCAAAAATATAGTTTTCTTAATGATCATGACGACCACCTTTAAACTTTCAGTGGCTGCTATTTTTTTTCTCAAAATAGCAGACTCCGTTTTTGTATCCACATGTGAAAGATTTTGCTTAAATATGGAATTATCTGCTGTATTACTTACTCTATATGTGTTTTAGATTGGTCCAGCTTGCCGTTCCAGTCGATGTCAGGGGTTACTCAGACCTGCAGGACCAAATCATTGGGGAAGGTGTGTACTTTATTTATTAACTTTAGAGAATTACCAAGGAAATGTATTAAAACCTGTCATTTGAAATCTGTCAACAGGAAAACGTAGCGTTCTTCAGCTACCCTTTCAGCTTTGAGGCTTTTTACATGAGCGAAAAAGAAAACGAAGGTAAGGAGCCCTTTGATTTTATTTCTTGCATAAACAACACAAAAATGTGGTTTAAAGCATGGAGGAGTATTGCCCCATGTACACTGACATTAATGTTTCGTTAAATAAATTTCTGCTCTTTATGCATCTCACCTTCACATGCAAACAAAGTTTATTTTTATTTTATTTTTTTAAATGATGTTGAAAAACTTCCTTGTAGATTGGATATCTGGATATTATTGATATGCTTGCTCTTCATTTATTTGCTAGAAAATAAATGAATAAATAAAAAAATATATAAAACTAGCTAAGCAGTTTTGTATGTTCTAGTTTTGTATGTTCTAGGATCTTGTTTTTTAGACTTTGATGCAGTTAATTACAAGGTTATTCCCAACCCTGCTGCAGCAAGAATGGAGTCATACACATTCTTTATATGGTGATTATTTTTCAAACACAAAGAAAAGGTTTTCATGTAAAAAATATCCAGAATAGTACAAAAGGTTCTAAAAAGGTTCAAAATTTCACTACATCTTTCTGGACTATAAAGTAATGACTGACCAACCTGAAATAGAATAGAATAGAATAGAGTAATCCTTTATTTGTCCCTCATTTAGAAAATTCAGTGTATTAACAGCAAATATGCCAGCTGAATTCAAAGCATTCAGAAACACCTAATAATTGATAATAATATCAAAAATAAGACTTCTTTTTTTAAATTTCAGAATTAATTCCCCAGTGGCCGGTGCTTTATTTCAAAGTCCTGTCCCTTGACTTCTGGCAGCGTTACCGAACTGAAGGCTACGGGTATCTACTGTTTCCCGCCATGCCTGGTATGAATCCTCCACTAAAAGCTGGGGCTGAGGTTATGAAGCTACAAAACGTATAACTTTTCCTATTTTTGAGATCAGTCTTGTCTTCTGATTTGTGAAAATTTTCTCTCTCTCTCTCTCTTTTGCTCTTTTTTTTTTTTTTTTTTTTTACATTTACTAACTTGTGAAAGTCTTTGCTTATATTTTACCAGAACTTAATGTTACTTATTTATTTTTGGCTGGATGGTGCAACATTACAAAACCTACATACGATAAATTAATCTGGTAACTAAAGATCAGAACACAAATGAACTACTGCAAAATATGATTTAGATGTGAAATGTTTTGTTCTAATAGTCTGCAATGTCTGTTGCATCTGTGCAAGGTAAACACACAGTGACATGTCACACGTGGAGACCTGTTCAGACGGGGACAAGTTCTGCTTTGAGGCGCTTCTTTATCGGAGGTTCTGCAGAACTTGAAGACAACAGCTACGTCAGAGTACCAGGGACATTTAAGGTAGACTTGTAATTGGTAAACTGCACATAGAGTCCAGTCCATCATATGAGATATCTTCCATTTATTTATTGTTCATTTTTTTTCATCTAGTTTTAATAAAAACTGTTGTGGCGGTCAAATTTATTGTTTGTCTCTAAATTAAAAGTATCTATGTTTCAAAACTACAAATACAGACATTTTCAAAAGTAATGAAAGATTTAAAGCCCTCAATGTTTAGATGTTTAATGTTGTGTCTGTTTGGCTTCAGGGAGAGAGGCTGAGTCGCTTTGGCTTTTGCACTGAAACCACAGGAAGCGTTACCTTTAGGCTTCACTGCATGCAACAAGCCAGGTAAACTCCTTCCACACATCCAACTAACTAAAAAGTAGAATGAATCAATTGATTAATACATTTTATATAAAAAATTTTCTGTTATTTCAGTCAAACGGGCCTACGTTGTTTGTTGCTACTAGTTGAGTCTGACTAAGCCACATGGCTCCTGCTCTGTTCCCATTAGCATTCAGCAAACTCCATTCATTCATAGTAAGGATAGTAGGAGAGATGGTGTCTAGTGGTTGCCATTTTTTGTTGCAGTTCTGCAGCAGTGAGCTTTGCAGATTTTTTAAAACTCCATTACCATGCTGCTCTGTTTGCATTGCAAGATGAACTTTGGTCTACTTAAGAAATGGGTGTTACATCATATTAATACTCCAGAGAAACATTAAATTGTAAATTACTCATTTAAAGTTCCTGGACACTGAAAATTACATTTGCATTTAAAAATAAGTGGCTTGTACTTAAATAGCTTAATAAACATTTGTTTTATGTGAATTGGAGTGTCAATAAAGTTTTGACCAATGTTTTTTTTTCAAAATGGTTCTATTGTGATTTTCTAAAATGTTCTGTGTCAAAATATATTGCCAAAAGTAAATGAATAATACATTTATTTTGAGATATTTTACACATTTTTATTGAGGGGGCTGTTAAGGGTGTTGGGCCTTTTTATCACAAGAAAATTTTGATTCAATAACACATAATTACAAAATGTATTTGTGAATTGTCATATATAAAAAAAAACAATTTGAAAAGAAATATAAAAATAATGTAAAGATATACAACCGTTTAAAAGACAGATTATTTAAGTTGACATTTGTTTACTTGATGGTTTCAGGGCCTTTGCTGATGCTGCCCTTCTGAAGAAGAGAAGACAGAAAGTGGTCGACCACCTCGGAGGTTTTAGCCAGCAGGGAATGGTCTGCAGCATTCTGGGTAAAAACTGCTGATGTTGAATTTCAGTTTCGATTTTAGGGAATTTGTGGTTGTGTTGCTGAAACTGCTCTTTCCATGTATGTCGTAAACGGTTAGAATTTTTCTAAATCAGTATAAAGACAGCAGAGATGACACAAATTATCAGAGAAATTTTCTATGTCATATTTCATTTTAATCAAACAGAAGAATTTATGGGGGACTGTGGCTCTGTGGGTAAAGTAGTTGTCTTGAGATCTGAAAATTGTAGGTTCAATTTCAGCTTCCTCCTGCTACATGTCAATGTGACCCTGGGCGAGGCACTTAACCTCAAACTACATATTGTATAAATGTGTGTGCGTTTGTGAATTGGTGAATGTGACTCTAGTGTAAAGTGCTTTGAATGGTCAAAATGATTTAAAAAGCAACATATAAGTTCAGTCCATTTGAGAATTTAGCTTTTCTGTCCTCTCCTCTTTGTGGAGTCTGTGAGACCAGTTGAGGTGTTTCTGTCATTTGGAGGCTTCAAGCACAAAAAGTGAACATCTGTTAGCTCTTAAAATGACATTTTGTGGCACTAGAAGTTGTGGGCAATGTAGTTCATCATATTTTCTATGTATTAAAATCTGATTTGAAGACCTAAATCTAACAGTATCACTGGTTTATTTATTTATTTTTTTTCTTTTTCAAATAATCTAAGAAAAAATTTATTTTAGAAACAGGACATGTTTACATCAGTATGTCCTTACAATTGAAATTGTTATGGTTTAAAAATCTGTTTGAAGTCCCTTTTCCACATCATTGCTCAAAATAAATAATTCAGATTTTTCTTGCACCTGTTTGTTTCCTTTTAGAGGCCTACCAGAGGGCTCATAAAAGGCTGCAAGAGGCCAGAGAAAGTCTTCCAAGAGATGTTCTTAACTCTGCTGCCCAACTCCAGCTGGAGTCCTCTGCATAGGAGTCAAAATGAAGCTGAAAGCAGAGCCAGCATATCTTCTGTGCATACAGAAACACAAATGTGTTCTGAGTAATAGCTTGGTAAGCAAAGGAATGCCAAGTTTCTTTTACTTTTGTCATTAATTTTTAATTCAATTTGTAACACTATGGATCTAGTATTGTTGTGAAATAAACATGCAAACACAAAAATTAGCTCATCTGTGTGTACTTTTTTTCTTTGTGAATATAGCCACTTTTAATCTGTTGTCACATAAAATGTATTTTGTTAAATAAGTTTTACAGGAAAGCTACTGAGGATGAACATCACATTACCAATATTAGCTGACTTCAGCTTCGAGCTGAGTGGTGTTTAGCATTGTTTGCAGGTCATATAAGAGAACCTGTCCTTCCTACAATAGAAATTTGGAAAATAGTTATAGGTTTGGAATTACCCAGACCTGAATCTGATTGAAAATCTGTGAGAATTACCTTGCAAACTTTGAAACATTTTTGTGAAAAATACTCAGACTTCTACCCACAAAGACTGGATGCTGTAATAAAAGTAGCTAAAGGTTCTTCAGTAATGTATTAATTTAAAGACATGCACACTTATGTAACCACAGTATAGTTTCCCAACCGAATAGATAGCAGTTTTTTTCTTTTTACCTGAGTTGCACAAGGTAGTTTGGGGCATTTTTGTCTTTCTTTTTCTTTTTTCATATCCCAGTGTACACTGATTACACTATTACTGATTAAATGTTATTATTTTTTAAACACTGAAACATTAAGAAACTCGACTTGAATCTGTTAATTTTGCCTAACTTTGCATTCCAATGCGAACGATTTCTTAAAGTGTTGCGTTCAAAACCGTGGGACATTAGATCCGACAGGAGAAGTATGGTTAATGTGAAAAAGACAAGAATTCCTGTGTATCTCTGAGCCCAGACTAGAGATGTTGTTGTTAAAAATAAACAAGGAAAAAGATTTTGGAAACAAACATCTTTGAGTTATTTAAAATGTCAAAAACATTTAGTAAAACTTTCACTAATTGTTGAATCTACTAATTTGTAGAATCAAATATTGCTCATTTAAAATAAGGTATTTGTACACAATCTTGCTGCCATTAACAGGCGCTACAATGTTTCTCTGCATGCTTAAAACTGATCAAAAATCTGAATTCCGAGGCTTTCCCGTCAGTTACAAAGGGAAGTTATCCGATTTCCCTCGACTGTGAAAGCATCATTCTCCATCTTCCTCTGAATAGGGAAGGGACCAACCTGCGTCCTGCTGCACCCCATTGAAATTTGTCTGTTACTTATTCTAGAAGGTAAGTAAATTATCTTTTTGCTAAATATTATTATGACACTGTTTCATTTTGGTGACTTTTGTGTCAGTCAGTGTGTTGATCTGTGTATTGTCTTGATGCATTAGCGTTATGTCCTGTCAGC
Organism: Girardinus metallicus; assembly: GCA_903067095.1. Taxonomy (NCBI): domain Eukaryota; kingdom Metazoa; phylum Chordata; class Actinopteri; order Cyprinodontiformes; family Poeciliidae; genus Girardinus; species Girardinus metallicus. The sequence continues at coordinate 29,176 of CAEGAE010080135.1, read as the reverse complement.
AGGAGCAGCGATGATGGGAACTGGGCCGCTGCTCTCTTTCCTCCCGTTTTGCGTCAATTTTAACACAATCTTTAACTGAAACCTCTTAGCACTACTCGGTTAAAAGTTATTAAATGAAGAAATCAGTCTGACACAAAGCTTTTGGTCACTAGTTTTGAAAATAACTGGAGATGGCGGTGCCCTTAGCTTGTAGCTAAGAAACGACGCTGAAGTTCACATACGATTTGGAGCTTTCAATTGGACTTAAAGGCCAATTCATTCTTTTTATTAGGAAATCGGGCTACTTTTGATCAGATCAAAATGCACATTGGGTGCAATGATCAAAACTGGGTCAAAATATTTACTATATTTCCAGATAATGTAATCGCAGGAGGTGGAAAATCTATATTTGGGAAAAGACAAAAGAAGCACTTTTCTGGCAATTAGCCCACCTCAGACGGAGTCCTGATTATAAACCACAATATTGTTAATCCGTACAGATTCCTCCAAAGCACACTATTATAAGCAGTGAAGAATAATGTTGTCTGGGTATGACCTGGCAATGTCTTTCAGATTGTTCACAAGCGCTGATTAGATGTCTTAAAAGCAGAGTAATAGCCCTTTACTGATGCGTTGAATCAAACGCTAACTTCAGCGCCGCAGCTAGCCAACGTTAGCAAGGGGGGAGTGTAGAGGTTGGAATAAGTTGCTGCTAACTGGAAATTTCGTGAAGGTTAAATAATGTCACAAACTAAAACCCTTTTAACCATCAAACAGAATAATTCAGGGCTACAGAAATTATGTAGGGATAAAATAGTGACGTGGACTGATAGTGGAAATAGCCGTTTAATAAAGACACAGGTGTGAGGTGTAACGTTATCAACGTTTCCCCCCCCACTGGTATGTCTATGACGCAGTACCAATAAAGTGCAATAATGTGAGAAAGCAATCCACATTATAGAGCAAGGAGAGCAATCTGAGTGGCAATGTTGGTGTTTACCAAAATTATTAATATCTTTGTCTGCCGCAGTCTCATTTAAAGCCCATTGTTTCGCTTTGAATCTGTTGAATCGTTTTTTTCATTTTGCATATTGGAAGAGCAAATACAGTCAAAACCAGTAGTTTAAATACACCCAATAAAGAGACACGCGCACGTTTTTTTCTCAGTCTGAAATTAAATCAGACCAAGCTTCTCTTGTTTTAGTTAGAATTAGCAAAATTTTCTACTTGCTAAATTCCACAAAATTGAGAAAAGAACATGTTATTTATTTAGTAACGCATTCTACATACGTTTTCCTTCTATAACGCTCTCCATAATTTGTTTCACTTGGATACAACACTCCAAAAACAGTTTACTTAGCGGTGACATTTTGTGGCTTAACCTCCCTGTGTAGATTATTAGAAGGTTTTGTATTAAACGGTTTAAAATTAGTCCCATGCAGTATTTTAACTTCCAGAGAAACTGAATTCTGGGTTCTATTAAGATATTCCCTTCTGTTAACAGAAATAAATGTTTGAAATAATGCATTTATAAAATATTGGCGAACCTTTCAGTTATTTTTTAAATGTACAGAGACAAACCTCTAATTCACTCATTCAAATCAAGTGCAGCTAAAACAAACAGGACATAATGTGCCAATTAAAATGCAATTTAAAATGTTTTTTTTTTTTTTCAATTATTTTTCATTTCTGGATATTACATTCCAAATTACTGGGCATAAAATGTCGGGGAGTGAAGATGAATAGTTAAACACCTCTGATTTATGATATAAAAGTGTTTTTGCCATTCCAAGCTGATGTGTTGAAAATAAGCTATGGTTTAAAAATAGTTTTCAAGTGGAATGGGCCAATATGGAAATTTGGGCCAATATCTGATTTTAGTACTGCCATTATGGGAGATATTTATGTATTTTATATTTCCCTGACACCCCATACTCTTGCGCTGTGTTACTATCACAGTCACATGACCTGACATGACCAACCATCCCTCACCCCTCTGAAACACTAAAGATGGATTTAAATATCAATATTATTAATATTGGTCAAGTTTGTCGGAGCTATATCAATATGATGAAAATAAGTAACATCAGTCAATACTGATATTAATAACAATATATTGTGCACTGCATCCCAAGTTGTTAGTTTGTATATTAACTAACTGCAACAATTTCTTAACCTTTGCTTTGGGTTCGTGGCAGACCACAAACACCACCATCATGACAGACTCCAAATATTTCACTACCAACAAAAAGGGTGAGTAGAAAAATTTGATCATACCGGTTTTTTTCTTTAAAGAAGGGATCTGTTTTTTTCTATGAAAACTTTTTTTCCTTTAAACTTAAAGATAAAGAACACTTTTTTAAAAGAAAGTAATTGTCTTTCATGTCTATGCGATTCATCATTCAGGGGAGATCTTTGAGCTGAAGGCAGAGTTAAACAATGAGAAGAAAGAGAAGAGGAAAGAGGCAGTAAAGAAGGTCATCGCTGCCATGACTGTTGGCAAAGATGTCAGGTATACCATCGGATTGGACTTTGCATGTTATTTGGACAGTTTCCATCCATCCATTTTCTGTACACCTTTGTCCCTAGTGGGGTCAGACGGCGTTGCCACCATCGCAGGGCAACACGGGGACAGACAGGACAAACAACCATGCACTCACACACTCACACCTAGGGACAATTTGGAGAGGCCAATTAACCTATCAGTCATGTTTTTGGACTGTGGGAGGAAGCCGGAGAACCCGGAGAGAACCCACCATGCACAGGGAGAACATGCAGAAAGACCCCGGGCCGGAAATCGAACCCAGGACCTTCTTGTTGCAACGCAACAGTGCTACCAACTGTGCAGTTTGTCCCTGCTAAACAAAAATGCAATCCCCAATGGATGATGCTACCACCACCACTATGTTTTACTGGGGTATATTGTGTTCATGATGATGTGAAGGATTTATTTTTTCACCACAGCTTACATATAGGCCAAGAAGTGTCTTTTTTTTTTTTTTCTTTTTGCCATATGCCAGATTTTGTAACCACCCCTCACATAAATATATTTCAATAAGTTCTAATCATCAGAGTTTTTAAGATTAAACTTGGAAGAAAAACTGGTGACATTTTTTTCCCCAGTATTTTCAAGATATCTCAGCTCTTTTGATCCCATTTGTTTGGCTTTTAATAAACCATGCAAGGAACAATATTGAGCCATCAACGTTATCTAACCCCAGTTGTATTTGTTCTCAGTTCTTTGTTCCCAGATGTGGTGAACTGCATGCAGACTGACAACCTGGAGCTGAAGAAGTTGGTCTACCTCTACCTAATGAACTATGCCAAAAGCCAACCTGACATGGCCATCATGGCTGTGAACAGCTTTGTTAAGGTAAGGCTTCACCGCAGGGATCTCATTCACAGCCTTTTTACTTTAGATTAAAATTAGAAAAGATTAAAATATATACATTTAGCTTGCACAAGAGAGAGTGCATGTCACTATACTAACGTTCTGGACAGCTACATTTGTGTCGGGTCCTTCTGGATACAAACTTAGCACACTTTAACCCAACAGTAGCTGTGTTTCCATTGACTATATAATTGCGCAAATTGAAATTACAAAAACAAATTTGCTTAATGGAAACGGGAATAAAAAAAAAAACAAAAAAACTTGCGTTTTCTGATAATAAATTTTTGCATTAGGAGTAGGTGGTTTTTTTTGGCTGTATTAAAATGAGTGTATTTCGCAAAACTGCACTGGAAATTAGACACTTTTCCACACAAGTCATTTGATCAATAACTGGATGCTGTAGTGGTAGGAGGATGTTAGCATGGAATGTTTAAGTGTTTATTAATGTCTTATTGCATGAACAAACTTATTCATGTGTAATTTGAATTACTTTTCTTACTTAATGGAAACACCACGATTGAGAATTTTTTATATTTTTACATTAGTAAAATATTGACAGTTTTGTGCGCATGTGGTTTGAGCAAATGAGGTTTCTCTTCACAGGACTGTGAGGACCCCAACCCTCTGATCCGGGCCCTGGCTGTCCGCACCATGGGCTGCATACGGGTGGACAAGATCACAGAGTACTTGTGTGAGCCGCTAAGGAAGTGTCTGAAGGATGAGGACCCATATGTGAGGAAGACAGCAGCTGTTTGTGTGGCAAAGCTGCATGACATCAACGCCCAGATGGTGGAAGATCAGGGTTTCCTGGACTCTCTGAGGGATCTCATCGCTGACTCAAACCCCATGGTTGGCCTTCTTTTATTTTATTTCATAGATATACTTAGGGCTGAATTTTGTTTGTGCCCAATCAAATAAAGTTGTTTAAATTTCATTCATGAAACGCTGTGTTTTACATCCCACAGGTTGTTGCCAACGCAGTTGCTGCTTTGTCTGAGATCAGCGAGTCTCACCCCAACAGCAATTTGCTGGACCTGAATCCCCAGAACATCAACAAGCTGCTGACGGCCCTCAACGAATGCACGGAGTGGGGACAGATCTTCATCCTAGACTGCCTGTCCAACTACAACCCCAAGGATGACCGAGAGGCTCAGAGGTAGAGATCCTGGAATCCTTAAAGGGAACCTATTGTCCAAAATTCACATTTTGCACATTTCCATACTTCTATTTGGGTTTCTGCTGCTTCTGAAAATGGCAGAAACGCTTAAAAAAAACCCACTCAGTCATTTTTTGCCAATAGGTTAATGTAAGCTCCTTTTGGACTGCGCAGCCCGACCCAGGCCTGCCTGGTTTCAAACCGGGCTGAGCGTTTTTGCATTAGCACTTCCAGCCCGGTCCCACCCAGCTCCCTGGAACCCTGAGAGCTGCGGTACCAACCGGGCCGGCCAGACAGGGCTTGTTTGGAGTTAGCTATTGATTACTGCGTTGGCTGCGGGGGCAGGACAGACAAGTTGTCTTCCAGATCTCTGGGTCAGAGGAGCCTTTTATTCTTTTTTTTTTTAGATTTTCTCAATGTGCCATTTTAACATGCAGTGTCAAAATATTCTCGTCATCATCTGTTCTTACCTGTAAGTTTTTAAATGATAATAATAACATATTCAATTGCATTTTTCTTTCGGTTAATATAATATCCAAGAAGTTGAATTTAGGATCCACATCATGTCATCAGATCAAGCAGATAAATATATGTAACTTTTCCCACAGTTGGGGAGAAAAAAACACGTACACTGACATTGGTCCCACTAACAGCATAAATGATGCAGCTAAATTATGAGCTATTCATGTGAAGTAACCTGAATGTATGTAATCTCATAACTTCCTGCTCTGCATCGGTTGTACATAATCAAATATCTCAGGGTTTTGAAGTTGACCTGGAAGATGAATCTGTGCTACACTGGGATTACAAACGCTCTTCAGCTAAACATTTTATGGTAAATGTAAATAAAATTTTTCCAAATGATGCAATCAAAAGTCGACAAGGCTCCGAACAAGGTGATTTTCGCATCTCGCGTCACCCGAACGGAGAAAATCCCGCAAGACCTATTGTGAAGAGTAAATAAGAAGCTCAAGCAGAGTTGGTTTTATGGCTGTATGTGCTGTACAATGGCTCCTGGAAAACAAAGGAGTTTTGTTGACTTATCATCCAGAGAACACTTCCTGCATTCTTGTAGGTTGTGAAGGAGGCTCCACTTTTGCTTTTCAAAGATGTATGGTGGTATAATTGCGCATCTGTTTGGGTAGGCGTGGCCAGGAGCAGCTGATTTGGATTTAAAGTGACAAGAGGCCCCAAAACAGCTCATTTTGATAGGAGCTCAAAATAGGCAGAACTGACCAAACTGAAATCTGATGATCTGAGAATGATTTTGTGCAAAAAAATGTAATGGACATGTGTTGTACAGCCCATAGACGTATCTTAACCAGTTCAAGCAAGCATAATAGGCCCCCTTTAACTTAATCCGTGTTTAATAAAGATTGTTTTGAGCCAAATTATGTCTCTTTCCTCTCTGAACTCATGCTGAGATTCTTCCTCTGTTGTGTCTCAAAGCATTTGTGAGCGTGTCACTCCTCGGCTGTCTCACGCCAACTCAGCAGTGGTCCTGTCCGCCGTCAAGGTCCTGATGAAGTTCTTGGAGCTCCTGCCAAAGGACTTGGACTACTACAACACATTACTGAAGAAACTGTCTCCCCCACTCGTTACTCTGCTGTCTGGAGAGCCAGAGGTCCAGTATGTGGCTCTGAGGAACATCAACCTGATTGTTCAGAAGAGGTATGAGATTGACATAGCTGTTTGCGCTTGATACATTTAAGGGTGGAAAGCATTAATCTGATTAATCGCAAAAAAATTAATTATTGAAATCATAGTCGACTAATTTAGTTGACGTATATGGCATATATGAAAAAGGTTTTTTTTTGCACTTGAGTTTAAAAAAAAAAAAGAAAGAAAACTTTTCTGTAAATATGTTCTACCCAGAAGTCCTCAAATGGCAGTTTTAGCTTCACCTGGTTAACATTCTTAAAAAAAAAAAAATTGTGTTAAGCACTTTGATATCCAGTTATTAATCAATTTATCCAAAAATAATCAATAAATTAGCTCTACACTGTATTGATGTTAAGCAGAACGGACTGAGCTTTTCACGTGTTATTGTTAATATTTTTAGCTGCAGATGCATCCTTTGCTCCAGATGACCAAGCGTTCACTAAAGGAATACTGTGTTATTGTATTTTAGGCAACAAAATGTTTACTTTCTAATTAAAAAAGTAATTGAATTATTTATGTGCACCTTTTAATGTATTTCCAGTATTGTATAAAAAGGCTTAAATGGTTAAATGAAAAGTCTGCGGAATGTGCCAATTTTTTTTACCCCAATAATTTATGACTAAAATAATCGCTAGTTGCATCCTTACTGCTTTTTGAGATCAAGTCTCTCAACATGAGCACAGATTTCCCACACACCTTTGAAAACATAAGGCCCTTTTCCACTGCACCACCTCTAACCGGTACGGTTCTGGTCCACCTCGGCGAAGATGAATTTTCCATTAGCAAATCTGGCGCAGCTCTACCTGAGTCTTCACAGATTTTGGTACCTACTTCAGGGGTAGTACCAGCGGCATAGAGCAGGTACGGCACTGTTTGACTGCTGACCGCATTCATTGATTGGTTCGTGATTTACATCACTGAAAACTGCAAACAACATAATTATGAGCGTAATTATGAGTTTAATCACGAGCATCTCCAGAAACGCGCGTCAGCTCTCTGACGGAGCTGCTGTTTTGCGCAGACAGTGTGAAACACTGGAACTACGTAATATTAGCTTGTGATGTGAATTTTATCTTTCCTTTGGATAAAAAAAGTAAAGTGGCTACTAATTTACATCTTACCTTCTGCACAGTGCCAGAAGGTAATTATCTTTATATGTATAGAGCTGCACATTAATCTGTTAGTGCACAACTTGACGGTGGAGAAGTGTATATATTGAATTTAAGTGTTAGAGTCAGGATTAGTACAAGGGAAAAAAAATATTTGTGGTATTCAAAAGTATTTTTCTTTAAAAGCATTTTTTTCTTCCGTTGTTTAAGTTCTAAGTTGTTTTATGTTCTATCATAAATTTGTAGCTTCTGTTTTCATCATGAACTTTTTTTAATTTTTTTTTAAATAAACAAGAAAACTTCCAACAGGGCCTAAAGTGTGTGTGTGTGTTTTTTTCCATGCAGGCCTGAGATCCTAAAGCAGGAGATTAAAGTGTTCTTTGTCAAGTATAACGACCCGATTTATGTGAAGCTGGAGAAACTGGACATCATGATCCGCTTGGCCTCTCAGGCCAACATAGCCCAGGTAGGTTCCATGTAGAAAACACATTATTGTGGTTATTTAATAACGGGTTCTATTTTCAAACTAAAAATAAACTTTTGTGAAAAGCAGTTTACATTACTGACCTTCTTTAATATTGTCCGTCAAAATTTTTTACTGACCTGCTTCTCCTCTAACTTTGCAAATATATAAAGCCATCTTCCAAAAGAAAAATTTTGAAAATATAATCCATACTGCCATTTTTTTTCAGTGCTTAGGCAGAAGTGATATTTTGATTAGTTTAATGTTTCAATAAAAATGTTTTTTTTTTTTTTTTTTTTGTATTCCTTTTGCTCTGTGTATATGGTGGGAGTGATATATTTGGACTCTTTACAGGTTTTGGCTGAACTGAAGGAATATGCCACAGAGGTAGATGTTGACTTTGTGCGTAAGGCAGTACGAGCCATCGGACGCTGTGCCATCAAAGTGGAGGTGAGAACTGACTGCTGTCACCTGATCTATTTTTCTTCCTGAGAAGACACCAGAATCAAATAATTACTAGCTTGACAGGCACTAACTTGTCTGTTAAAACCTCAGAAATCCAATCTTCTTCTGGTCAGTGAATGCTGAACACCAACTGGTCATGGTGACAATGACTTCCTTTTATGTTGGGATTATTAGTGAAGGCTGGAAGTAGGGCTGTTGTAAACGAATATTTTAGCAATCAAGTAATCTATTGATTATTCTTATGATTAATTGAGTAATCGGATAAAAAAAAAATTATAAAATAAAATATTGGTAAATCTGGCATAACACCGGTGTTACTATCAGATATCAATATCAGTCCAACTTTTCATTTTTGAGCATCCCTAACAGTTACTTTTCTGTAGTTTAGAAAACTAACCTGTAAAAATAACAGCTCACTTTCTAAGTTAACCTGAAGAAAAGTTATACAAAGACTTGAAATTATATTAAATTTAATAATAAAGAGGCAGGTTCACAAATACGCTTATTAAAAATGTCTATGATCCAGCTGTTAGTTTATGTATTCATTCATAGATGGATTCTCACCTTGCCCCACACCTGTCAAGCTTTGGGTTTGAGAATATGGGAAATGTCGTCTGGAGTGGGGGGGGGGCTTGGGTGGTGGGGGGCAGACGAGCAAACGAACGAATGTAAGATGGGGTGGAGGGTAGGAAGTAGACCAGGGGACAAACGTAAGAACAAGGTGGAGCAATATGGGATATTTACGGTACCTTCGTTCGTCACACAAAACTCGTCTACCAGCAATTTACCACCACGATGATTTCTGCTACCCGTTTGTTGATGATATGAAATTTATTGTGCCGTTCGTCCGTAAAGCTACACTTACACTATAAGCATCAACTACTCAGCTGCCCACCGTTTTCAGGCTATCTGCTCACCTGTATAAATACTCCTGCAGCGCTCTTCCCACTATTCGCTCTCAACCAGCAGCACCCGGAGGAAAAAAGCTGCCGTACTCCAGGTGTCGCGCCATTCATTTTAAGGATGCCTATTTTTCCCTAAAAAACGATGAAAACCCGGGCATTATTATCAATCAATAAAATCCCCACGGGCCGGACTTGAAAATTGGACGTTATGCCGCTTTTGTCAACAACTCGGAGGCGGAAGTCAGAACTCTGCACAATGCAACTAATGTTCCAGCGCTAAAAAATAAAATATAAATTAACGAAGCTTCAAGGCAGGTAAATTTTCCTCCAGGAATTTTAATAATCGAGGTACTCGAATCATTCGAGGAATCGTTTCAGCCCTAGCTGGAAGGCTGACATTTTATAGACAATTTTTAAAACATAAGGAGAAAAGGTAGAAAACTACTTTCTATGGCGGTGTGCCAGCTGTCCAAGACACTACTGAGAGCTAGGCGCTAACAGATAATTGAAAGGCTGCAGCAAAGTTGCTCTGTTTTGTCTCTCTTTGCTGTGCCTGTCATGGAACTTGCTTTATTTAGCAGCTTTTTGGAAATGCACACAAACATCAAGTTAAAGGACAGTTTTTCATTCTTCAGAGAATACACACAGAGTCCTATGTTACTTATTCTAACCGCTTAAAAAAAAACATTATATAAAATATTTTTAAAAAGTAGCTTTTATTTTAATCATCCCTTCTGGTAGTTGTGAAATGGAGTATTTCATCACACAGTCATGATATTTGCAGAAAAAACATTAAATTTTACCTGAAGAAATTACAAGAAAAAAGTTTTTAATTTTAAAAAAGCTTGGTTATCAGGTTCTGCTGTGAGCAGCTCAGTTGGTATAGTTCTGTCTTCGAAATAGACCCAGTTGTTTGCACCATCATTTCAACATTACTGACAAAGTCTGATGCTGATGTGTTAAAAGATTAAATACAATCTCAGAAATTTGTACCACATTCGTCATTTTAATATTTAGTTTTTTGTGTTGGCATTCTCAGAAACTTACGACTTTATTTTGGCAATATTACGATTTTATTCTGATAATATTGTGACTTTATTCTCATAATTAAAAAAAAGAATTTGCCTGGTCTTGTTGTTCTGTAGAGTTCACCTGAATTCAGCGTCCAAATAAATGGAAGTTGTAAAACATGCTTGTCTAACAAGATGACGGCTTTGGGCACACTGACCAGTCCACTCCTATGAAAACCCAAGGAGTGCATTGGTGAAAGAAAAATCCAGATTTTCCTGAAATTAAATCTTCAAAAATCAAACATTTTATTAATCGAGAGAATTTATTTATTTTGTTATCTTGTTTTTGTTTTTAAAATAACAATCAATCACAAACAAGGCTAACAGATAATAAATACTCCAGTAAGATTATTTTAGTAGATGTATTTGTCTGGCCCTGGCTACAAGCTCTGAAGTGGACTCACTGAAAGGATCTATTGTTGTAAGTTAGTATGATCCTTTTGTATTGAGGATGTGTGTGTCTTTTGTTTCTGTAGCAATCGGCTGAGCGCTGTGTCAGCACTCTGCTGGACCTGATCCAGACAAAGGTCAACTACGTGGTTCAGGAGGCTATTGTGGTCATCAGGGACATTTTCCGCAAGTATCCTAATAAGTACGTGAGAACACCCTGAGTTACATTACCTGTCCAGTTATCTTTACGTCTAACCACAGAGAAGCTGATGTTCTTTAGATATGAGAGCATCATTGCCACGCTGTGCGAGAACCTGGACTCCCTGGATGAACCCGATGCTCGAGGTGCCATGATCTGGATCGTCGGAGAGTACGCCGAGAGGATCGACAACGCTGATGAATTGCTGGAGAGCTTCCTCGAGGGTTTCCACGACGAGAGCACTCAGGTGAGTTGATTAAAAAGAAGGGATGTACAAGTTCTTGTGAACTCTGCTTTCATCTCCTTGAATGTGCCCAACAACTAACTCAGATAATTGTAGTGGAAGCTAACATGTTTACTAACCCTTTCAAAAGAAATCAGTGCATCTCACTGTTTACATTCTGCATAAATTCCCTGCTATCCATTACACCTATATACAGTTTTTTTCTTTGTTTTGCTTTGCAGGTACAACTCACTCTTTTGACTGCCATTGTGAAGCTGTTCCTGAAGAAACCATCAGAAACTCAGGAGCTGGTGCAGCAGGTCCTCAGTCTGGCCACTCAGGTTAGTGTCGTTTCTGTTACAACAGTCAGTTCTACAGAAATTAAATGGATTACTCACTTCATAAAAATAATTCTGGTAATTCTAACTGACCTAAAACAAGAGAAATTTGTTCTGTTTAAACTACAGACAGCGAGAATAAAAGATGTGCTTGTCTTTTTGCTTAGTGTATGTAAACTTCTGGCTTCAACTGTATGCATAATTTCAACTTTAGGAGAACTGCATATTTAGATTTGTGACTATGAAGTAGTTTTGTGTACACAAAACAGTTACTTTAAAAAATGTCTTGTTTTTTTTATTACCTATATGAAATGAAACGGGGAGTAAATATTTTTCCCCTATTTGTGTTTGAGTTTTATCTTTCATTCTGTGAAGCACTTATAAACAGACTTTCACACCTGCTTCACGTCATATTTTCTATTGAGTCTCTTTTGTGGGGGAAAATCATTATCACAATTTTGTCAGTAAACCCATATTAAACCTTAGTGAACATGTGAACTCAGAAGTGATGCTCAGAAATCTCCCCTGTCTGGTTTCTCCAGTCTCCAGTCTGAACAGGTCAGGTCACATCAGACAGACCAGAATCTGCAATGACCAGTGCTGTCTGTGAAACTGTTTCTTTATTGTAAAAGTCTTTGGAAAGGTTGAGAACCTCTTTCCAACTTCACAGATTACTAGGTCAAATCCATATGTTAACAAAATTCATAAAATTAGATGATTTTAACATTTGTCATATGAAAAATGCAAATGTTATCACCTTCACAGTCTTACATTGAGATTTATTTCAGTTTTTTTTCTTTCCCCCATCAGGACTCTGACAACCCAGACCTCCGTGACAGGGGCTATATTTACTGGCGCCTGCTGTCGACTGACCCTGTGACGGCCAAAGAGGTGGTGCTGTCAGAAAAGCCCCTGATCTCCGAGGAGACTGACTTGATTGAGCCCACGCTGCTGGACGAGTTGATCTGCCACATCGGCTCCCTGGCCTCAGTCTATCACAAGCCGCCCAGCGCCTTTGTGGAGGGAAGTCATGGAATTCACCGGAAGCACCTTCCTGTCCAGCACAGCAGGTCAAACACAGAAAAACCTGAATAATTTATAAAGATTCCAGTGTTGCTTTATTGGTTATTTTTCTAATGTGAAGGCCTTAAAATGTCTTAAATTGATTACAGAAAATGTAAGTTGGCCTTAAAAATGTTAATCACAGGTCTTAAATTTCGTTGTGGCAGGATTATTTAATCGTATATATTCTATGCAGGTTTTATGAGACTTTTTAATCAGACAAAAGCTGTAGTCGTGTACAGACATCTTCACTCACTGCGTTCTTTGATTCAGTTCGGTTAAGGTTACCGCTAACAAGCTGCCAATACTTTCTTGCTATCTATTTTGCTTGCTAACTAGCTGGTTAGCAAACAAACAAGTCATTAGCACCTAACATATGGCTCATTACCAGTTAGCATGTGGCTCTCCAGCTAGCTAGGTAACTAGAAAGTCATATGCCATTGTCATGATGTGAGAAGCACACAGCTGCTGCCAAAAGCCACAAAAATACCCTAGAAGGTTCACAATTTTTGTTCCCTGAATGTCTTTGATACATCTGTTGTGATGTGTGAACATTTTGTTCTTGATGGTCTTAAATTTTAGTCGGTGAAGCCTGCATAAACCATGTTCTATATATTCAGCCTTGAGTCAGAGACTTCACTGATATTTTGAATTGAAGAAGTTTAAATGTACCATCTCTAACCACTTCTCCACTTCCTCCTGAACAGTATTGATACAGGCGAGAGCCCCGTGAGTGGTGGTCCAGCTGCCGCCATGGACCAGCCACATGTAATCCCCAGCCAGGGTGACCTTCTGGGTGACCTGCTAAACCTTGACCTGGGCCCTCCTGTCAATGTTCCCCAAGTCTCCTCCATGCAGATGGGTGCAGTGGACCTTCTGGGTGGAGGCCTGGACAGCTTGGTGAGATCAGTTGCACTTTTCCACCATCTGCATGGGTGCAACGTACCACTTTGATTTTACTGTTGTACATAAAAACTGCCTGTTTTGCTGTTAACTTTTATGAAGTTTATTTGTTCATGATGGGGTCCAGTTGTAAAACTGGATGGATTTCAGTAAATCCATCCATTTCAGTAAATTGAAATTTCACTGAAAAGTTTAAGTAATAAAACACAGAAAGTGTAAGGTATTATGGATTCATTGCACACAGATTAATGTTTCAAGGGTTTATTAATGTTAACATTGCTACAGCTAATGAAAACACCAGTTCTGTTTCACTGAAAATTTTCAAACCATTACTTTAGATCAATAAGATAATTTATTTTTAATATAAAATGTTATTGCCATGTGAAAGTATGGTCTACAACATCCACAAGGTTAAGCCACAAAAATCTTATTGCTAAGGAAAATGGCTGTTCAGAGTTATTGGTGCAGACATATTAACCACTTGTAGAAAGCAGTTGGACTACATGTCCAAGATGGCCTACGGATCATATTGGAAGGGTTTTGCCCTTGTCTTGTGGTTATAATTATATTTAATTATGCCAAAATTAGCACAATTGCATAGTAAGTAATTAAATTCATAGTGTTTTGTATTCAGTTCAACAATATGCTAAATTGTTATTGTCAGCAAATCAAATAACCACTTTTGTTGTAAATTAATATAGTAGGCAGTTAATGGGAAGTCGAGTGAAAGGGGAAAAAAATGCATAAGATTTTTTTTTTCTTAATTGTATGACTGTTTATTAATTTTTTTTTCTTCCACACAACTTTTCAACAGCATGCTTAGATAAAACTCTGAAAATCCATCTGAGCCCTTTATGAACGTTTTCGATGACAGTCTGATGCACATAAATGTTCTGAAATCAAAAAATATTTTTTCATTTATCTGATGTACTTAAATGTTCTGGGAAGCTATATTTGCTGTTTTTGGTAGCTGTAAGCTCTAATCATCAGAAATGTAAATATTACTTTGCTCATAATGAATCTTTTAGTTTTACTTTTTGAATTTTATAGAATTTTTTTTTTAAATACAAGAGTGACATTGGCTCATAAATTGAGGCTATTTTTAGTCTCAATTTTACATTTAATATCTCAGAATGTCTAGAGATCTTGGTAATTGTCTTGCAGATTTATTATTGAGGTAATATTTTCTCAGACCAGTGAGGGGTTCATCTTGATGGCTTACGGTTGCTAAGAAGGTCTCTGTTTCTGTCTTTGTTTGTGTGTGTGTGTTCGGTCTTTCTGTGATGTTTGGATGCTGTCTTTGGGGGCGTCTCCTCTTCTCTCCCATAGCTTGGGGGAGACCTGGGCGGAGGTGTTGGGGGAAGTCCAGCAGTAAGTCAAGCCCTTCTGTTCGGCCATCTTGCTGCATGCTTCTTGAACTAAACTCTCACTGCACTCTTCATGCTTTTATTTTGTTAGAATCTGTTATTGCTTCACGCCTGCATGCACAGCTTGAAAATGTCTTGTTTTGAATCATTTTGGCCTACTTTAAAACAAAATTTATGACTTTTATTTCAGTCTTATGATCCCAGTGGGTTTGTATTTTTGTATTTTATACTGTTGAATATATCCAGTTTATGAAAACTCTTCATTAATGCTAAATTGAGTTGGGTTATAGACTTTATTGAATAATTTGAAGTAAATGTTTTTTGGGCTAACATACTAAGATGGACATAAAAGGTGTTTCTCACAATTAATTTAGGTCTGCTTTTATTTTTGCTTTGGCTGAGAGTTCATATATTATTTCCATATGATCATGCTTTCTTTTGCCAGTGACCTAACATCTAACATTCTTTGTGTGATTTCTTTATGTTTTCTTCTTGGGCTTTTGGCATATTTTTGGTGAAGCTGCATAGGAAGCTTACTGAGATGGTTTTAACTAGAACAGTGTATTTTCAGTGTTTGTGCTTTTGTCTCGGAACTCCTTTAGGTGGGACAAAATTTCATTCCGTCGTCCGTCCCCAGCACTTTTGCTCCGTCACCAACTCCTGCTCCTCCAGCAGTCAGCAGTGGCCTCAATGACCTGTTTGAGCTTTCCACAGGCATGGCCATCACCACCGGAGGCTTCATAGCCCCAAAAGCAGTGAGTACACACAACTTTATCGCACATGCAATGATCCAAGTAAGGATGTAGTGTCAAATTAAACCAAGATTATTGATGCTAAAAGGATTTGAAACATTTTTTCTAGCTAGATTTATTTTGTTAATGTTATGCTACATGGTTGGTTTCATTTCTTTAGACATCAGTGATGGATTGAGTTTGACTTTGTACTTAAAGCTGCGGTATGTACATTTTGTAAAAATAATTTTTTACATATTTTTTAAAACTGTCACTGTTTGGACAGTATAACATGAGACACATAATATGAAAAAAATCAAGCTCCTCGATTCGACTGCTACTTGCAGAAAAACACCACTCTGTCAGAAACAACTAATCAGAGCTTAGATAGGTCTAAGCTCTGTCATCATGATCGCATATGTGTTGCGCAATGTGCTTATGGCAGAGAAACAGGAAAACTGTTTATCCGCTGTCATCAGTGACCATGCTAACTGGCTGTGCTGTGGGGAAAGAGCAGTTGTACAGAAAAGAACAAGGCGGAGGGTGTGAGCAACGCTTACCAGAGTGTGATTGACACTGCTGGGCTAGACAATATGGTTGAAAATGTGTCATGATTTAAGCATTTCATATGAATTGATACTGACGATTATTGAGTAGTTTTTTGTTTTGAATATCTGAAATACAAGTTACTCAACATTTGTTGCTAGGTAACCAAATAGTGAGTGAGTGAGTTAGTTGATGTCACAAGCCTAGATTAGTCGGTCGTGAGAGTTTCAGCGGCTTTAGTCTTTCCTCTGCCTACATCCTGCACAATACTTTGCAGTTCTGGATCAGAATTCTGTGAATATTCTATGTATTGAATATTCTATCAGACATATTATCTATTGACACTGATCATGTGCCTAGCATGATATATATATATATTATTGATTTGTTGTCCACTTTCATTTCTACTTATTTGATATTAATCATGCTTGAATGCTGTTGGATTTTTGTTGGAGTAAGTCATGGAGTCTTCCAAATCTAGTAAAGATTAATAAAATGTGTAAAATATAAAGGCCTAAAATGCTAATTTTTCTGGAGTTAAAACTGTAGAAACATCTGACTTTTTGATTCTGTCTATTCAGCAAAGGATAAACGTAAGACACAAAGTACTACACAGCTCAGTTGGTAGGGAGGGTGCACCGTGTGTTAAGGCTATATTCCTCAATACTGTCTTTTTCTTGCATGTCTTCCCCTTCTCTCTTCTCTCTTCTCTCTTCTCTCTCCACCCTCTTTCTTGTCAAATTGCCGTTCAATAAATGTCACTAGTACCAAAAAAATCTTTAAACCAAAAGCTACTTTTTACCAGGTGTGGCTTCCTGCAGTAAAAGCTAAGGGACTAGAAATCTCTGGAACATTCTCCCGCCGCCAGGGCCACATGTACATGGACATGTCGTTCACCAACAAGGCACTGCAGCACATGAACGACTTTGCTGTCCAGTTCAACAAAAACAGGTTTGTGAACTGGAGGAGAGGAATTCTTTTTTTCAGGCACTAATTCACAAATGTTTGTGGGAAAGTTGCAGCCGAATAGCACCAGGTTTAGATTTCTGTTCTTGTTGCAGTTTTGGTGTGATTCCCACCAGTCCTCTGCCTATTCACACTCCACTGATGCCCAATCAGAGTATCGAGGTTTCTCTGCCTGTTAACACCATTGGGCCTGTTATGAAGATGGATCCGCTCAATAATCTGCAGGTACAGGAGCATGTCCTCACAAAATGCTGTTTGAACACTATCAAGTGACTTTTGGTTGGTCATCATTTAGATCAGGGTTGTCAAACTCATTTTCATTTTGGACCATATCAGGATAGTGAATGTTCTCATGGGCTGGTTGTGCCAAAATGTATTGATAGAACCCACTAACAAACTGCTGAAATATTAATAAGTATTTGATTATTACTTCTTAGAAATAAATATGAATCATTTCACATCTTCAGTCCCGTCAGGGCTTTGCAATTGCTTTAGTAATTTTTTTTTTTTCTTCCCCCCCTTTTTTTTTTTTTTTTTAATATCAAAATCACAGATTTTGTGATGCTAACTTAGAAATATTTGACGGCAGTTTTGCAAAATTCAAGCTTCTGTATGATGTTAAATGTGACTCTTTTCTTTTTTTTTTTTTTCTTTCTCACCATGTCTATTACACACTGTAACTTGACAAGAAGTGAGGCAGCAGTGTTGTTGTAAGAAATAGTGCCACCTGCTGGTGGAAGTTAGCAGTCTCGTAAACCTAATGTTTTTGACAAGTTTTGGGGAAGATTTGCAATAAACGTACTTATATGCATTAGCATGAAAATATGCGGGGTTTGTTGATTTTTGCATAAATTTCCATGGTCGCAGAATCGTGACAAACTGGAGGGACCTAGTGATGTTAATATGACATCTACAGTCTAGACAATAATATAAAAATCTATAGCGGGCTGGATTTTGACCATGAGTTTCACAGGTGATTTAGATTGTTTTTGAATCTAAATATTACTTTTATTAGGTAAGAGTTATTCGTTTAGCAAGCTGAACTTCACTCATAAAGTGATGTGGTGGACAGAAAATAGAAAAATGTAACTTCTTATTTTTAATTTTATGTTTGAAGATGCGTGTTTATTACACAGTTGTGTTCTGTAGTCTCCAAAATTGTCTAATGCTCTTTTTCCTCTGTTTATGTGTGCACAGGTGGCTGTAAAGAACAACATTGATGTGTTCTACTTCAGCGTCCTCATCCCTCTGAATATATTCTTTGTTGAAGATGGAAAAATGGGTATGATTTTATCCAATTTGCTGAAGCAGTGCAAAAGATAACAATACAATCAATCATACTTGTTGAAAATACTAAATTAACAAAGAAGTAAAAATATATAAATGTTCTATAAAGTGTGGACTGAAATCATCTCAGAGATCCAGAAAGTGAAGCACAGTATAATCAAATTTTATAATTTCAAGTGATTCTTAAAGATAGCCAGAAATTTCAATCTTATTTAATTTAAAAGTAATAAACTCTTACGTGTACGCCTTGCCTAAAATGGCAAGAAAACCTACATCTTCCTTACAAATGTTGGATCACCTTATAGAGTGATCAAGATCTATATTGATGACTGTGTCTTGTTTTCAGAGCGACAGGTGTTTCTGGCTACCTGGAAGGACATTCCCAATGAGAATGAACTCCAGTACCAGATCAAAGATTGTCACCTTAATGCTGGTAGGCACCTCCATCCATGTTTTGTTTGCATTTTAGTTCTTTGCACACTTTGAGTTACTGGAGGCCCTTTACCAAAGATACACTGAACAGAGTTTTGTAGCTGATTTCAGTCACTAGTTCTTGCTAGTTCAGCTTATGCCGACTCGATGTTTCAGGGTTTTGAGCAAAATTAGCTTAAGATGTCTTTATCATCTTCAGTTACATTTCCATTTACCTTAAAAGTTTGCAAATTGGAATTGCACAAATTTGCTGAATGAAAACATACCGATTTTGAAAAAACACGTTTCTTGGTAAAAAGTTTTTGCTCTAGGGTAAGGTGGTTTTTCAACTCTTTTGAAAAGAGTTGAAAAGATGAAGAAGATGATGTGAAGTGGGCGGAGGTGATGGCGCAGTATATTTTTTTTAATGACATCATGTGAACAAACTTATTGATGTGTGATTTTAATTGCGTTTCTTATTTGTAGGAAACACCACAATGTTTGTAGGAAACACCACAATTGCAAAATTGTGTTTTTTCTACATTAGTGGAATATCAGTAGACTTGCGCACATTTAGAATGGAAACACAGCTATTAGTATTAGCATTAATACCAGCAAACGTGAGTCTCTACATTTTCTCAAGAACAGTGATGTCCATCGAGGTTCAGGTTTTAGATGTTTCTATGGCTCACTTCACTAGAATCAAAAAAATGTTTGATCAGCAGGCCTCTGCAGAACTGTAAGATGTTCAGTGAGACAGATGGGTGTGACACGTTTAGAGATTCGAAAAAGATTGGGTTTTTGATCTAGTCGCTGGTCAGGGTGATTGATGACACTCTAGCCATTGTCATCAATAACTAATTTCTCTGTGAATTTCTAAGACTTACATTAACAGCAGATTTAAAGTTTGAATTTTTCTGCAGTTTTACTGATCCTGAATTTTGAAGATATTCTGCTCACTTACTATTCTTAATTCTTCATTTGTCATATAATGGAATTTTTAGGTCCTGTCTCTTAAGTCTAAAATCTTTCTGATTTTTCTTCTTTCACCCACATGCTCACCCTGGATACTTTTTCTATCTAAACTGTTCAACTTCTTTGTTCTTGTTTTATGTAGAAGGGCTGTTAATTGTGCTGTTTCCCTCTCAGCCATATAAACCCATGTTGGCTTGCAATATGAGATAGATTTAGAATCTTGCAATCTGAAGGTTGCTAATAGATATTCAATAAAATCCTCTAAGAACTAGTTGACCCTGTAGCAGTAGATGAATTTTGACAAAATGTTGGTTTACTTAGTTGTTTTAACTTCTTGTTTTTGTGTATCTGCTTATTTCCTTAGTTTATTATTACATCAAGCTTCATAAGTTAAGGTGTTTCATAATATGGACTGATTTTGATTCTGCTCTTACAGACACAGTGTCTGGCAAACTACAGAATAACAACGTCTACACCATTGCCAAAAGAAATGTGGAAGGCCAGGACATGTTGTACCAGTCACTCAAGTTGACCAATGGTATTTGGATCCTAGCTGAGCTCCGCATTCAACCAGGGAACCCCAATTATACGGTACAGAATACATGTACATGTCGTACAGAGCTTTATTTTTAGGAACTGATCAGTTTTACATTTGTATTTCCTGCAAAGTAATTTCTGTTAATTTTTGATTAGCGATGCTGCATATAAACCAACCTTGAAGGTCTAACCTGAAAGAAGCAGCGAAGTACTCGTATGTCTGAGAGTTCTGTGGTGGTGTTTTTGTAAAAAGAGGGTCCACTGTATTTGTTTCTTTTCAAGTTTTACTACTATTTATTCTACAAATAGTTTGTTTTTTTTCTTTCTGTAGTTCTGGCGCCGTCCTTTCTATTTTACAAATGAACTAAGCGATCTATATAATATAGAATTCCCCCCCCTAAAAACAGATGTTAAAACCTTCAAATAAGAGAGGAAATCATATTGTTACCTTTTTCTTTTTTTCTCCCCAGCTCTCTCTGAAGTGTCGGGCCCCTGAAGTCTCTCAGTACATCTACCAGATGTATGACTCCATCCTGAAAAACTGAGCTCCAGGCTACTCTCCTCCTTCCTGAAAAGTGGCTGTTTATTTTCTGTGCTCGTAACAGACTGCTAGAACAAGAGAATTAAAAAAGTAAATGAGAAATAATAATCTGAAATGTTAGGTGCATTTTCACTTTGAAAAGTCATTTTCAATCAGTTAAAATTATTGTGGTTGACATATTTGCATTTTCTGTTGTTTTGGCAGTCTGGAGTCGATGCTTATATCTCTGAGTACGCTCCCTGTTTATGCTTGTGTCCTAGTAAAAATGCATTAATCATTCCATCCTTAACTCGGTGTTCATGTTGTGATTGATGGTGAAACTGTTCTGAGAAAGCTTCAGTGATGCCATTTTTTTGTTTCCTCTGCTTTAGATCTTCCTTTCTTTTGGATCTGCATGTAGAATACTATAGTTGCTTAATTACTTGCCATTATTTTTTTGTGAAGCGTCACAAGAATCACAGTACACACACAAAGCACATATTAAATAGGTTCACCAAAAAAGTGTGTCAAGCATTTAGAGGCAAACAGTAATGGTTTTTATATGTAGAAAACATAAATTGTTGCAAAATGACAAATGTTAGAGAAAAGGAAGAATTGAGTTGAATAAGATCTCGACCTCTAATAAGTCAGACTTACTGACTACAACTGGGTGTTTGGTGCTTGTTCTCTACTGCCATGTGTTTGATCTAAATAGTGATGCATTAAAAGTTAGTTTTTATGCATATGATGTTTAGATTATATGCCTCATATCGAACTTTTATCCAGCAGCCTGTTGGTACTTTCAGCATTTAGCTCATGCCTAATAAACATCTTTAAAAGACAAAAAGCACCTTCTTAATTCGACCATTAAAATGATCACATTAGCTGTTTGTCCCATAAATTTTCATTATAAATATTGTTGAAATGCCTTTTTTTTCCTCCAAGCATCTCTGCATGGCTTTGACATACATTTGTTATTCCTAGTTCATCAAGTATCTACCTCCATGTTTTCTTTTCTTTGTTTCTGTAATGTGTATTATTTATCCTTTTTCTCTTTCGAATACTGTTCTTGTTGTATTCATGCCAGTTTAAGGTTGTAACGACCCAGCCAAAATCCAGCTCACAGGACCAAGTGTTCACTGAACTGAAATGCCAGGTTTATATTTTAATAATGTCTTGTCCTCATGAACTAATGTCGGCATTGTGTGGTTTTTGCACCCTCAGGCACGGAGCTGTAGTGTGGTACAATAGTTATTAGTGTATGTTGTGTAGTGAATACAAAGCTTTTATCACACTGAAATTTAAATAAAGAATTCCCTCTATCTATTCCACAAATGCAGATGGATTTTGCTGTTTTATTTATTATATGTGCTTTTGGTTTTTACACATTGAAATATGTGTGAGACAGCATGAGCCCTGGGCAATTTTACATTAAATCTTTTTGAAAATCAAGAAACTAAAATTGAATTGGGATAACTTTAACACTGTCTCGCATGGATCCGTTGTGGAAGTGTTTCAAAACCCAGTTAGCTTTGGTGGAGTAGGCAGTTGATCCGTCTCATGATCGGAAGTTTGTAAGTTCAACCCTCACACATGGCATGCGTTTTGGATTTCCTCTCCTGAGTTCACAAGCTGCTCATGCCTTTGCCCTGTGTTTTGTAATTGAACATTTTATAATGTGCTCCTCACCCCTCTTCTGCTTTAGGTATTTTTACACAGTCTTATCATGAGATTGGTCAAGCTGCTCTCACATAGACTTCTACAGTATCTTATATCAGCAGGAGCTCCTTGATCGACTATCCAAGTGTTACTTCCCCAACATAGAACTTATCTGCCCTCTTTAGCATGACAGAACAAGCTCCTATTCTTAACAATAGACAAATGGCAAGACCATCTATGTTGGGCTCCAAAGAATCCCTGATGCATCACAATCAGATTCACACCTCTAGTCCAATCAAGTCTCTCTTCTCTGACCAGAAGCTATAAAAGGAAGCCAGATCCACTGTTGGTCAGAGCAGATTGACGGACTCCTTTGACTCTATTTCTGTTCTCACCTTGCAAGATTTTAATAAATTTCTTATTTCTTCTCATCCATTACTTGATAAAGTAATTTCTTCCATGACAGTTTCCACGTCAGTCATGGTCCAACATAGGCAGATTTTATTGTCATTTAATTGTACATTTAAAAATATACATATTGAAAAAAATTTTGTTGCTAGGCTCCAATAATAATAAATAATAATAAAAGTATCAATATAAATATATACAACAAAAGATTAAATGAATGGGAGTTTAGCATTCTTACAGCATGAAGAGTGAAGCTGTTGTAGAATCTGGTTGTTCTGCATTAGAAGCTGCTGAATCTGTTCCCACAGGGCAGCAGGGAGAACCAATCATAGTGATGGTGGAAGGGGTCTTTCGTGATTGGCTGAGCCCTGGACAGGCAGCGACTGGGAGCGGTGTTAAGGATGGAAGGAAGCTCAGTCCCAATGACTCTCACCTGACCTTACCACTCTCTATACGTTGTCAGTCAGAGGTGTTACACGCTCCGAACCTTAGAGATACTGCTGGTCAGTATGCATCATTGATGAGGAGGGGTGTGTGACTTGGCTGATTTTTCCTGAAATCAACAACAATTTCTTTTGTTTTGTTAACATTCAGGATTAGACGGTTTGTATCACACCAGTCCACCGGATGTTTCACCTCCTATCTGTAGGCCAAACCCACCACTGTCGTATTATCTGCATACTTTAAGACATGGTTCATACTGAACCTGGCACGGCAGTCAAGGGTTATCAAAGTGAAGAGCAGTGGGTTCAGTACACAGGCCTGGGGGCAGCCAGTGCTGAGGGAGATGACCCTTGCAGCATTTTTTCCCAACCCTCACAAGCCCTGGACAGGCCAACAGTCTGTCTGCGAGAAAATCCAGCAGCCAGTTGCAAGAGGGGAGTTGAGCCTAAGGGTAGCTGGTCGGCTCACCAGGTGCTGGGAGATGATTTTGTTGAATGCTGACACAAGGGGAGTCAGACCATCAGTTCTTGAAACTCCCCACAAAATAAGCCCTCATAAAAATGAACCTGCTGGCTATGTTGGCTGTGTCTGATGGAACCTGCCTCTTACAACCATAGGAAACCCAGTGACAGATTACTGGATAAGACCAAGCTAGCATGCTGCCTACTTATATCAATGATAAATTATTCTTCCGCCAAGTGCAGACAGTTTATAGTTAACATTTCTAAGTTAAGTTTTGAAACAAATTACTTGATTTAATTGTTTCTTAATTAAAGAAAAAAAAACCTGGAAATCTGAGGTGTTTGGTCAACAAAAGATTTTCTTTAACATTTTAAGACAACATGCCTTTTTATATTTCAGTCTTATAAAGGTAAGCATAGTGATTTGTTGAGTATAGTTGATAAATCACAGCTCTAAACTGAAAATCTGGTTAGATTTCTTTTAATTGATTGACAATTCTAATATATTAGGGCTGTCAATCTATTATATATATGTGTATGTATTACAAAGCACATGAAACACATATCCACAAAAGCTATTCCAAGTTCTATCTTCTAAGATCTCCATTAACATTTTCCAACCCATTGAGTTTCTGTTGAAAGTGACAAACATCCTCTCACAAAAGCTCCGTCACCACCTCAGTGACATCCATTAGGTAGTGTGTGTGTGGGGTGTGTGTTTATACAAGTAGGACCTTTTTCTAGTGTAATCACATACCTTCTGAAAACTATAGGCTTTATAGGAATTGTTATTATACCAAATTGCCCTTATGTGGTTTAAGGGCTATGGTATAAATTAAGTCTATCTTAAGGTTAAAACTATTAGCATACTTGTAGTTCTCAATGTTCAGACAAGTGTTGGGCTTTGACACAAGTAGGGAGACTGACATGAAAATCTATTCAAAATCCTAGATAAAGTCCTGGAATTTGTGTGTCCTACAGGAGAAAACTACAAAAATATTTTTGTGAATAACTTTTTAAAGCTTAGTTTACCACTAAGCTAAATTTCATTTACCACTTTAAATACAAATAAGAAAGCTCTAGCACAGAGATATTTTACTCTCTGCTTGTTAAATATTTTTTTCTGCTCCTTACATGTTTTTATGTTAAATGGTTGAATGAATTTCGGTTTGTTTTATACGTGGAAAACAATACTTTCGTTTTCCTGCTTTATACGTCTTACTTTATCTGCGCTCCATTCATTTAAATATTCGCAAATAAGTTATCCACTTTGTATGCAATTTCCTGCCTTTCTGTTGCAAAGAAGATTCACTCTGAGCAACATTAATCCAGCCCTTTAGAGGGCCAGCATTATGCAAACTCTTTTTTTTTTTTTTTTTTTTAGATTTGCATTATGTGTATGATGTTATTCCCTAAAACACATAGCTGGAGAGTTGCCTTGGTTCTTTACCTGTTTGAGAAATCTTTTAAGCTCCATGGAAGCTATTCAGCTGTGCAAAATGCCTGGATGGCTGCAGTTTCTGTGTGACTGAACTTCAACCTGATAGAGCACCTCTTCCCTCACTCAGTTCCTTCAAACTAGTCAGCAGAATTTAGCAAACATCTGGTGGAACGGTGCGTCTGCTGAGCACATTGTACGAGCTACTATTCAGGGAAACTCTGGTGAAAAGGTTGTTAAAGTGTTACTAGAGGAGCAATGTGATGATATCCTAAATTTGAGAAAGAACAGGAGCTTTTAAAGAGATAGAAATCCCATTTCAAGGCATTAAATTATGAAGTCAAATTTCTTTAAAGTCATATTTGACATCTGCAGCATTTTTCTAATAACTAACGTTAACACAGTTACTTGATTGTACTATAAAGTGGCACTAGGTACCTGGAAAATACATAATATCGTCCATTTAATAAATTCTTGAAGTAAAAATATGTTGTAGAAGGTAAAAATCCTATTTCACTGGTCCATGTAGACTAATCCTTCACTAATCTAGTTTAATTAAATTGTAATTGGGTTTTTCCAATTAAAAAATGTAGTGAGGACATGAAGAAAGCATTATTGGTGGTCCTTATAATCTGAAGGTAAGGTGAAAAGATTCTTAATAAAACTACTAAATAAACAGTTTTTGAAGCAACAAATCCCAATCATTTCCATCTTTAAGCCCTAATTGTATCTGTATCTTGTTTACTATTTCAAACCAGAAAGAAAAACAACAAAAACTCTGATCAGATGAAAACTGATTAGAAATCCAAACTTGGAAGGGATTGGATTCAACTTCTTTAACTTCAGCAGATGGAGCAGAAGGTCATTAGTAGATCAATATTTGTCAGTATGAGGTGATTGGATTATTTTGGCTCATTAGCTCTTGTTTGCTTTAGTAAGTGCTGGAACCACTCAATCAGAAATACAAAGTGGTACAGAGCATATGCTGACCAGCAGTTTAGTTCACAGACGTCACACCATCATTATAGTTTCTAAGTCTTTTTGGACTCAGTCAGACTTACATTTATTTACCTTTAAAATATGTATTTGCTTAGATAAAACAAGTGACATGAAGAATGTTTTCTTTTTGTTTTTATCATGAACTTATGCCTTGAATTGCTTCATCAGATGCATGTTTCCATTGTAAAACTAAAGAACTGGGAAAGTGGGGTTGGACTTGTGTTTGAAGAAGTGTTGGGTTATATAAGGAGGCGACTCCTTTCATTCTGCCTCACACCAACCAGCTCTCAGCTGCCTCTGCTCTTCGTCTTCATCAGAGCTTCACCTCTTCCTTAGACCCCCGACAAGTGAGTGATTCTTCTTCACCTCTCCTGATGACCTCCCCTTTGTTTTGCTGCTCTTGTCTAAAGAATCTATCTGTGTGTTCTTCAGCTCTCCTACGGCATGGCAGCGCTGTGGCTTCAGTCCTTCTCTCTGCTGGTCTTACTGGTTGTATCGTGGCCCGGCTCCCAGGGCGTCGCACCGCCGCAGCATCTATGCGGTTCTCACCTGGTTGACGCTCTCTACCTGGTCTGTGGGGACAGAGGGTTCTTCTACAGCCCCAAGAGGGATGTGGACCATCTCCTGGGTGAGACATCAAAACTTTACCACTTTTATTTGTTGGAGAAAAAAATGTAAAAGAAACAGCTTTTTAAGTAAAGAAACAAAAATAGTAACTCTAAATGCTCTGAGCAGGACTTTTGTGTTGGAAATCTCATTTTTGAACAGTTTTTGGCTCTTTCATGTGCAGTGTTTTTTTTTTAATCTCTATTATTTTTGTGAATATATTATGACTGTTTACAAACATGTTTTGTTCCAAGTAAGCTCTTCAAGGGGCATCTTCCTTGTTGCCACGCATATATTATGTAATTATTCTGGTCATCTGTGACTCTTTCTCATATAGTCACTTACCTAAAATAATGACCTAATTCACTTTTTTGCCAAAATCACTTTTGGCGAAAAATGACGACAGCAATTAATATAGAAAAGTGACAACAGTCTGATCTTTGCTCTTATGTGTGGTCCTCTGAACCCTTTTTTTTTTACTAGGGCTTCAAATTGTGAATCCATTGTGCCCCACTCAGGCTGGGATGTTCAGTTCTGCTTCCTTCTTGTGTTGAATTCTAAATATATGTTATTTTTTTTATACATTGCTATTACTTATATGATAGGTGACTGTTACCACTTGTTTTTTGATACCAATTCACAACATGCATCAGTCCCCCCCCCCCCCCCGGGTTTCAAGTTGAACCCTTTCTCCTCTTTGTTGTTGCTCCTCCAGGGTTTCTCCCTTCAAAGACAGGCACAGGGTCGACTCACGGCGGTGAGAACGAGGTGGCTGAGTTGGCCTTCAAGGACCAGATGGAGATGATGGTTAAGAGGACAGGCATTGTCGAGCAGTGCTGCCACAGACCCTGCAGTATCTTTGACCTGCAGAACTACTGCAACTAATTGGCGTGCAGACAGTCCATGTGGAGCCAGTGACTGAGCGCAGTTTGATTTGTTGGTTAATTTAGAGTGAACCCCATCCCAGCAGCATGGATCTCTTCCAGAGAACCGTCTGCAGTCAACGACGTGCTGAGAGATGGATTATTTTTGCAAGAAAATAAAGTTTTATGATTTGAGACAACATCATGGTATGTGTGTTTTCTTATGTGGACTTTTTACTTAAAAAAAATCAGTAAAATATGTCTTTCATCAAATATTCTTGCAGGTAATATTTATTAGCATCCCTGGTAAGAAATATGGAAAAAAGTTAGTTTTTTTCTTTTTCAAATCATTATTTACAAACTCCCACCTTCAGTTTGAGTAAATCTAAAATAATGTTTGCTTTTATGTGAAATCTTGCTTTATATCATAATGTGTGCAATCCCCCTCATGCCAACAGGACAGGACTTGGATGTTGGACTTTATGTCTCTTATCCATTCCTCTTTGCCCAATTTCTGTACATCATGCTAGGTTGTTTTTTTATGCTTGATTTTGCAATTAGCTGCCCAACACCCAAACAGTCACATACATTTCCACAACAATGCTTATGTTGTAAAAACAGAATGCACCGATGAGCAATTCTCAATTTCTGACAGAGCTTGCAAGATTTTGCAGTTTATGACACTATTCGCTCAAAGAAGGTCAGGGTTTATAGACGAGAATAAAGCCCACAGCATCATAAATCCTCGACCAAACGTAACCATAGGCATAAGGGCCATTTCCAAACATCTAATCTTTTTCTTACACCAAATTCACCTAAAATGTTGAAAAGCTCAATCTTGGTCTCAGCTGAACAAAGCAGATATCTCTCTGTACGGGTCTAATGGAAACTTGTTTAAGTTTTTATGATGTTGGGGCAGAAAATACATCTTTTCAGATAGAATAGAATATTTTATTGACCCCCCAAGGGGAAATAGCTTATTTGTTATTTGTTGACAAATAAATAAGAGTGCTAATACAAATATAACCATAAAAGAATATATATATATATTGTCAAGAAAATCCGAGATCATCCCACTTCCCCATGCTGGAGATTTTAGTTTAACAGTAACAATAAATAAAGTTATCTTTAAATTTAATCACACAAATGACATCAAGACCCAACAGTAGACTTAAACTTCAATAAAATCAATCTGGTTGTGTGTGTTGTTTTTGCCTCTTGCAAGCATTACTTTAATTCTACTTCTCTTTTCTATTTAATCATAAGAAATCATAGTCAGGCAGAAAGAGAGTCATGAAACAGGAACAGCAGGCTTCCTGGGAGAAGAGGAATTAAGTTTCCAGCTTGCAGATTTATGAAAACAGTTGGACTATTCAAAGCATAAAAGGTTTAAAGAATGAAATCTAAACATCCATCCATCCATTTTCTGTTCACCCTTTTTCCCTTAATGGGGTCGGGAGGGTTGCTGGTGCCTCTCCAGCTACGTTCCGGGTGAGAGGCGGGGTACACCCTGGACAGGTCACCAGTCTGTCGCAGGGCAACACAGAGACACACAGGACAAACAACCACGCACTCACACCTAGGGACAATTTGGAGAGGCCAATTAACCTGACAGTCATGTTTTTGGACTGTGGGAGGAAGCT
>CAEGAE010080131.1:0-13182 GCA_903067095.1 Girardinus metallicus | reverse complement strand
TGCGGGACACCTTTTGATCCATTATTTCACTCGCCAGATCGGGTTCACTTCTCAAGCAACCTCTTCACCTGACTGCGGGGGTGTGTGTGTGTGTGTGAGAGAGAGAGAGATACAGATTTAAGTGTATATCTGCTTATTTTCTGACACACTATATAAAACTAAAAATGTATGAAAAAAGCCTTTATTATCAATGCCTGCTGCTTTTTTTAAATCTGTTTTTAAGACATACCTGTTACTGCTGACATTTAAAAAAAAAAAAACATAAACCACATCCTAGAAAATAAGTTAAATAACTTTTTTTTTTTTTTTTTAAGTAGTCAGGATTAAACTCATTCTGCTGCTACAGAGGACATTTTCTGGAGTGAGAGATAATTATAAGGCTTCTTAACACTGGCCAGTCCACAGTGCAGTAATAAAGCCTTCCAGTCTAAATTCAGCTGCATCATGCTGATCTCTGTAACATATGTACCATCAGCACTAATGGCTCACTCAAGTAGCTGTTTGGCAGCTTTATGATCTGAGGACTACAGACACACCTTGCTCTGTGTGTGGGGGTGTGTGTGTGTGTGTGTGTGCGCACGATCATATTAATGTGTTTTTGCGTAAATGCTTCGAAAGCCCAGTGTTTATTACTGTGTGTGTGTGTGTGTGTGTGTGTGTGTAGACTGTGTATTTATTTCTACTCTTCTCTTTCATTCACAGGCTCATTATTCAGGAGTTGCTCAATTTTTTCTGGCTGGAAGTCAAAATTGAGGTTAGTTGAACGTATTTTTCTAAACATTTATTGCTATTTTAAAGCTGGGAGCTTCGTTGTCACATTCATTTTTATATGCGTGTGTGTGTGTGTTGCTGAATTGTCAGATTCCTGATAGCCTCTTGGCTTCACTGAAGTTTGCAAATTTGCATTATTTAGTTTTTTGCTCAGAGCTGCCTGCAGGCATACAAACACAACTTCCAGTTTGCCTTTAATTTGCTGAACAAAGTCGCTCGCGGCGCACAACAGCGAGCGACTCGTCAAAGTCGGCATGTATTGGTAAGCATGTGCAGCAGCATCAAGATAATCTCCTGGAGGGAAATTAGTCGTGGGGGAGAAAAGGGGGGAAAGAAAAGCCTTCAGCCTAAAGGTCAAATGAAGATTAGAGGGAAACTGTACACGAGTGCACGCTGGCCTGCACCCCGGAACTGCACAAAGGCCTCATTGTGAGCGAGCGCCGCTGCTCTGCACAGACTCCCCTTTACATTCTTGGGGAGACACGACACCTGTTGGCGGTTTGGGTCAACTGCACGCAGAGCGATTGGAAAGTCTTCATGATGCTCAAAACTTTAAGCTTTTAACGACCTTGTGACAATTTCATTCAGTCAATCCCATTAACAACTTTGGCTCCAAAGGGTTTGTTTTTCAGGTGCCACTGTGTTCTTTTTAAGATTTTTTTTTAGAAGATTTTTTTTTTTTAAAGTAGAAAGTATTGGAAAAACAGAACTGAGCAGAGAAAATGTTCTTCTTTATTCCATTTTCTAAAAAACAAACAAGTCGAACTCATTACATTGTTTATTTTTGAAGTGGCATGTTACCTTCTGGCAGGTTTTCTTTATAACTTTCTCAAGTCTGTAACACCTGCAAGAGTATTACAAACATTCATTGATAAAATATGATATATATGATAAACGGAAATACTAGATTATTCCAATTATGTCCCTAACACAAACCTGATGTTATCACTCAAGCATTAAAACTGATGCGGTTGCTCGATGCGTTTATGGACTGAAGATTGTTGGAGACTTTAGATTCTTTGAATTCAAAGAATAAAAAAAAATAAAAAAAAGAGTTTCCTAGAATTTGAGCTGCTGATCAGCAATTAGAGCAGATCAAGGAGAAACTGGCAGATTATAATCTCTGACCGACTGAAAGGTTTATCTCCAGTTTTAACATTATTGTCAACAAAGGTCAATTTTACTGCCTTTTCATCTCTAGATAACTTTACAAACTTCCTTAAAGAATCTCTGAGCACTAAAAGGGAGCAAATCTGAGTTGGTATAAATACTAAGAAGCAGTGAAAAAGGCCTTTAGCATAATTTTTTTCTGGATTTTTTTTTTGTTTTGTAATACTGTGCCCTCTAGTAGAGTGACAAATCAGAAACCAACCTCATGTTGTTTCGTTTTTTGCAGAGAACAAACCCCTGCTACTGTGCGAACAACCCACATAATTTTTATGCAGATGTTGCAAAATGGTTTTTGTGTAGTTTTTTTTTTTTTTTAACTTCCTAGCCATTCACATAATAAGTGGACTATAGCTTTTTGGAACATATTTTGAAACAGTAATTCGAAGTTACAGTTTTCAGCAGGGTTTTTGCGTTTTACAAGAAAAACTAAAAATGTCATATTTTTAATATTTTAATTTCTTTTTTTTTTTTTTTTTTTTTTTCCTCCTTCGGTCTTTTGGCCTTTGCGTTATCGGATGAAAACGGTTCTGCGCGACAGTATCCGAGCTCAGCGGCGAACCGGTCGGGTCCGCTGTGCACCTCGCAGGCTCGGACATTAAGTGGCTCATTCAGGGGATTTGGGTGGCATTTATGGGATAACCGAACCTGCTATAAAACAGCCGCAACCTGGTGTATGCGTGTGCGCGAGAGAGGAGTTAATGCAGTGAGTCACTTTTATAAGTTCGACCCTGCCTCAGTCTCCTGTCGCTCGCCAACTCAAAGGGGGAAACCGCAGCGGGGCCACAGCCTCGGAGCCCTTTCTCACTCAGGAAATTCCCTGGAACCACCACAACCTGTCACTGTGACCTCTCATGCACATTCAGAAATGCATATTTATACCCATCTGCTCCATCAATTCCCGCAATAAAGACAAACACGGCCAGACAAACTTGTTTTGAGTATTTTCCCACAGATCCCCCCACCCTTCAAAGTACAGCTAGTCACTAACAAGATGTTCGCTTTTATAAAATTCGCACTCGGCTCGTTCACGTGCATGAGTGTGGAAACATCCGAACCCTTGGATTCACCCCGGCGTGTGCAGACGGCCACGTTAGCTCTCCCGCGTCAGATAGGAAGCGAAAGTCTGGAATCGAGCCGACAGC
Source organism: Girardinus metallicus (assembly GCA_903067095.1). Lineage (NCBI taxonomy): Eukaryota > Metazoa > Chordata > Actinopteri > Cyprinodontiformes > Poeciliidae > Girardinus > Girardinus metallicus. The sequence goes on along the minus strand of CAEGAE010080131.1, from coordinate 10,099 downwards.
AGCTCACTCTCTCCTCTCGTTTGTCAGCTTCAGGTTGAGGAAACCAGAGACGAGGTGAGCTGATGGAGCGTTCAGACCTGACACTGTGGAGGGGAAGTGACCTGAAAAACTCCAAGTGACGTGCAGGAAGTAGACAGCTGTGTTAAATTACGCTTTTGACTCAGGGGGGGTGGGGGGGGAAACATCTTCACATTAACCAGTTCAAGCATGGAAGAAACACTGCTGATATAATCAGATTAATGAGGAGAACAAAAAAACACCTTTAACAACTTTTTCTTGTTTATATTGTGTTGATATGGACGCTGGGTTCAAAATATTAGATGGGTAATAAATTAAGTGAACTTAAGTGAAAGTAGGAAATTTTAACAGCCTGATCAATTTTGAGGATTTCAACGTATTTACTTAAAAATATAACGAAAATGCACAAGCTTTGGTAAGAATAAAATGGAAAAATTACTCAAATTGCTGGAAAAATAATAAAGTTTATTGATTATTAGAGTTCTAATGTTTAAGTTCTATTTAGCAAGGCATCTGTTCTTGTAGCTGACCTACGTTTGGCTACTTGGCAAACATGCTGCTAGTAGTTTGAGAACTTTAATTGAGTGATTCTTCCTTATTTTCCACATTACGAATCTTGTTTTTTTTTTTTTGCGATTGGGATTGTTGCCTTATGTTCCTTTAAGCACGGAGAAAAGTGCAGCTGATCAGCAGTGTGCAGCAGCAATTAGAGACAAATCAGCTCTACTCTATGCCAATCCAGGTAGGAAAGCAATATGAATGATGTGGTGGTAAATTCCAGAGGACACCCAAATGCCGGCCCATGCCCATCTGTAACTAATGGTTAAAATTAGCAACATTTATCTCGTGTGCGTCTGTCAGTTGTTTTAAATTTGATGTTTCCACAGGTTGAACTGCAGAGGATTTGCAAGTGGCAGCAGCCAGAGACAAACTGTCCTTTGGGGTGAGGTAGTAGGTTGTATAGTTTTAGGGTCATTCCCAAGCTGTCAGATGACTATACAACTTACTGTCTTTCCTGAAGTGACTGTGATGGCTTCGTTGTCATGACAACACCGCGACGTCCTGCAGATTAACAGGAATGTCCGATTTTTTATTTTTTTTTTAAATGTGATAATCTGTGTGCATCCTGTTGATTTATTTATTTTTTAACTCGTTAACGAGCAGAGGCGGTCCTAGCCTGTTCGGCGCCATAATTGCAGTTACGATACGACACATATTGAAAACAAACATTAATTCTAATGTTAACTTCCAACAAATAACTTTATATCAAAGTAAGCCTTTATGATAAGAAATTAAATGTTATTTTGAAGTTCAGGAATATATCAAACAGCAATGTTTAGTTATGTTATCACCTCTCACAGTGTAAAGTTTCAGTTTTTTAATCAGAGACTTCTATTTGCTTACCAAATCTCTTTTTTAAATGCATCAATATTTTTGTAGTTTTCTTCCCTTTTGGTAGTTGTGCTTCACGTCTTCTTTTGACTCATGGTGTTCGCACAGGGTGAGGTAGTAGGTTGTGTGGTTTCAGGGTTGTGATTTTGCCCCATCAGGAGCTAACTATACAACCTACTGCCTTCCCTGGAGGGCAGCAATACATCACAGGAGCGCAAACCTCTTTATCATCTTTCTAATGACCCTTAAAACACTTGGCACATGACTGGTATTCAGTTTCAAACTCGTCTCTGAATCGGTAAGTGATGCTGCTTTATAAGGCGTTTTCGCTGAAACATGACTCCTCGTACAGATTGTACAAAAACCGTACGCTTGGTTTATTCATTGATTCGCTATGTATTTCTTTCTTAATTAAATAAAGATGTAACTGTGCAAAAAACGATTGAAGTCGGGTCTTCTTTCTACATCAAAACTAATTATTGAAGTATTTTCTCCTTGAAATCCTGGCATTTAATCCTTTTTAAGTAGCTCATTATATAACAAAATACTCACAGTATCTAAGAGGCTTCTGAAGCTTATCTCATCTGTCTTTTTTTTTTTTTTTGTATTACCCATCTGTTCAAGCAATTAATTTCCAGGTTTCAAATCAAAGATAAGGATGAAAAGTCAAACTTTCAAGATGGGATTTTACATATTTTACTAAAAGATCATATCTGGATTTACAGCTTTATAAAAAAAAATCCCCAGATTTGTTCGACACGCGCTCGTCAGAAACTGAGCAGGGTGTCGAGGTAAAAAAACAAAGCACAGACAGAAACACCCACCTCTTTGTTTCAAACCCACTGAGCAGCCTAGCAGGAGTTTGGAAGTCAACAGGAAAAGATGACAGCCAAAAGGTTTGCAGCTTAAATCCCAGGATGGGATGAGGACACATTTGAATCGTTGCCATGCATTCTTTCACAGTAGATGGCGCCAGACGCTGTCCGTGTTGGGAGGGCATTTCCACTGAATCCTGGTCATCTGCACTAATGATTTTGCTTAATGAATCTAACACTAATGGCATAAGAGTTGGAACTATCAGGAGGATAGTGACAATTACAAATTATAGGAATATGGCAAAAATTGCTTTGCAACAGTGGAAGGCCAAAAGTGCCACAATCCAAGATATGTAAATATCGTCACCTTCCTAAAATAATCGCTTGTGCCATTGTTTGCCAAAAGTGTTTTGTTTTCTGTTTTTCTTCTTCTTTTAGCCAAAATCACTGTTGGCCAAAAATAGCAATCGTTGAATTATAATTTTGAAATTACTTTCTCAAATGTGCTTCATACATTTTATTTAATCAATAATATTTTTAAAAAATGTTGCTATTTAATTGACAGATGATTGTTTGAAAGTGGACTTCCTGTGGAGATGTGACTGTTCTGAGTAGCCAGTGAGAATTTCATCATCTGATGCTGCACAATATAAATAAATATTTGAATAAAATATGCTTCCAATGTAGTCAAAATAATATTTTTAATTATGTATTTGTCCAATTACTTTAAAATGACTTGATCGTTTAATGTTTCTCTAAACAGTTTTAATTGAATTAACTAAGTTGACACTACTGGACTTCCATAAATATACAACTCAAATGACAATGCACAGATTTATTAATTTACAATTTTATTTAAATGCTAACATTTACAAACAATAATTTGTTCAACTGTAAAGTTTAGTACCTCCATAAATAATTACAATATTTGAGTACTTATGCATACTTTGTCTATTTATTCATTGAATTTTCCTGTTTGTTTTTTTTTTTTCATTTGCTCTTTTTTTTAAGTAAGTCACTTAGCAATTATTTGGGGTTTTGCCCTCCATAAATTATTTACATATTTAAATTCTGTCAGAGATGTATAGTTTATTTAATTCCAGTTTCATTAAACTGTGGCATTTTTGGTCCTCTTTAATTAAGGCAACATGGTAACCATAACCTAATCAGAAATGAGCAAGTAGGGTTTTGTGAGCTATTGCTCAAATGAACTAATTTAAAATGTAATGGATTTACTTGTAATTTTAGTTAATTAATTTAAAGTAGTTATGTGTTTGTTAAATTTAGGCACTTTTGTCATTCCGTATTTTCACTGCATTCATTTCCAGTTTTATTAAAACTATTTATGCGTGTCATTGAATTGTGACAGTTTTGGTTCTCCATAGTCCAGTCTCTGCTACGCTTAATTACACCCATAGATCATATTCTATTAAATTTATAACTGCAGACAGGTCCAATCAGCGACGTCTGCTTTTTCATTCGCTCGATCTGATTGGTTAGATCTATAGGCGTGTCAAGGGGCGTTTCCTGGGGAGGAGAACCGCAGCTCTTGACAGCGGAGGGAGGAGGAAGAGGTGACGCGTCAAGGTCCTGACTGATCCGGTCACAGGACCAAAACACCTCCCTCCCTCTCTCATCTGGTCTCCGACCGACATTCAACAATCTGGAAATGCTTCGAGTGGCAGCGGCTGAGGTAATTTATTAATTTAATCATTAAACTGGTGGTGATTTTAGACCGGTAAGCCTGTCTCTTTTAGACTATCAACTTTGCTGCTAACTTACACCTAAACGTTTTGCCTTGGAGTTAGTTGTAAACACTCCAACTTACTCTTTATTACTCTTAAAATAAGCAAAATATATAAAAGGCTGCATTTTGGATAAATCAAGATCATATAGGTTCTTTTCTTGACATTCTTTGATCTTAAATATCAAGTGACAGCACCATAAGCTGCAGTTCAGTAATTGTTGATTATCAGTCAGTGTCCTTTGTGTCATCTGGTAACATGCTTTGTTGAGTGTAGCAGGCGTCAGACACCACAGCTTCTGTTTTCACTTATGTGGCTCTAAAGATAGAGCACACTGGGATTGGTGTTCCTCAGGGGAGGTAAAACACAATGGCTGTCTGAGGTGATGGGGAAACGTTAGGGGCATGGGCCGGAGTCATCCAGAGAAAGGGAAGTATAGTCACTCAGCATGGTCGAAACTCAGCTGGTGAATTGTTTAGTAATTTTACAGCGCAGAGGGACGTTGACCTTTCCTCACAGTTTTTTTTTTTTTTTTTTAGAAATAATATAGGATTCATCAAATAGTGTGCAACAAAGCAAAACTATTGTTCCAAGACAAAACAGATGAAACTAGAAATCTATAATAAACACACAAAAACTGATCAAGTGAGTTGATGTTCAAAGCCCTGCAGAAGTATGAAACAAATCCTTATCAAAGAATAGTCGACTTGTTGTTTTGCCAATTTGTGCTTTCATCTTGTAGTTTTTGTCTCTAACTATTTACATGTAGTGAAGTGTTTTCATGAAGAGATAAGAAATTGAGCAAATCTCATCATTTTGCACCTTCATCCGAATTTTTTATGGTTCAGATCCCCTTTGAGTCATTATGAAAAATGACAAATTACGACCGCTGGTCAGACTAAAATAAAACTGTGAGTAAATTGATGCATTGTCCACAACAAAGGTTTACCCCGCATATGTCTCCTGAAAAAAATCTATTAAACAACCAAAGCTATAAAATTATGAAATACTGTGTTTAGTACAAAATATCTTGTTCCATTTTGTAAACAGAAATATTGTGTACAAAACTACAAATATTCCAATGACCCTTAGCTCCCCTCACTGTCCTCTGCAGGGCACTTTAGCATTGGTTAGTACCGAATAGGGTAGCAGTACTGTTCGCCGTCTTTCAACTAGGGCAAATATTGGTTACTTAAGATCCAAAAATTGTGTTTTCCTCAAATCCCAACCTCCTTTTAAAATAATAAGCTTCAATAATTGGCTATCTGTGTAAAGGGTGGCCATACATGCCACAAATAAAAAAACTTCGTGAACTTGCATCCAGACATAGCCATTGGGAAATGTCCGCTGACAGTCTGAAGCCTCGGTCAGTCAGAGGGCAGATTCTTCACATCAAAGCCTCTTTGCTGACCAACAGCTGCCTCACGGTTTCACCATATGCTCTATGCTTCATATATTCTGTGACGCTCCACATTCACAGACACACTTTCATTCTAACGTTACCCAACTGTAGCGATCTGTCAGGACTTGTTTTCTGAAACGTCGCACCACAGACAAGATAAACAAGAACAAGCCTGTGTTGATCAATCACGTCGTCAGCGTCTCGACTCAAGAGTCCAAAGAGGCAGCGTGCTCCAGCGTTAGTTTGTGAAATGTTTGTTCAAAAATTATCCTGTAGATTTGTTAGCATTTCAGTCCACATTATGTTGCACTGTAAATACAGCAAGACGGACCAGTAATACAGGAAGTTAGTATGTTATATAAACAAGAGAAAGACCAGATCATTTGAGGTCCTGAACAAGATTAGGCAGGTAAAGAACTTAAATGAATGGGTACATAATGAGCTGTTGACTCACACGTCAACAAACCATAACATTTGATTAACTGGAAGCATTGTTATTTAACCCCACATGGCCAGAAAAACCAGTTACTGTGTCTTATACAACAAACACTCAACTGAGAAATTTCTCTAATCTTCACAGGATCAAATATCCATACTGTTTATACTTCTGTACGTATATACGTGCCATGTACATGGGTTCACCTGGGTTCTTACATCCATGTTAGTCTTACTAGACCTTCACTACCAACATTTGCTTCAGTTGGGAGGTTATTCCTCCTAAAGTTGTCCAACCGGTGGTGTAAAATGCAGCCATTTTTGATCTTGTTAAACCTTGCCTCCCTTGCCGTTCTGTTACAGTCTGGAGAGTGATGGGTAATCCCTATAAGTTTGGATCCCCGATCACCAACATGGCAGCTGAACTCTACAGCCCCCCATCGCCTCTTGGGGAATCCCTCCTGGACAGTTCGCTGTGTGGAGACCTGATAGAGAATCTTCCTGACTTTCCCCAGTCAATAGAAGATGATTCACTCGGATTTGATTTCCCAGAATACCAAACCACTGGTTCTGGGCCCAGCAGCTCCATCCCACTGGGTAAGTAATGGCACTGAACCAATGCCCAAAGCTTAAAACGTCAGCAGCTGGAAGTTAATGAGCATAATTTCAGAACTGTTAATATATATAGTATTGATGGACCTTGTTCCTTTTGTTTTAATACTGTAGTTTGGTATTTCTAAAGTTCCTATAGCAAGCATTATGCTTTTCACATCAAAAGCCAGAAGGAACAGCTAATTGTTTGTCTGAGACCAGGTTAATTATCATTTCAGATTCACCCACCTTTATCTTTGCTCTCAACAATTTCAGTTTCTAAAGGCATTCCAGTCAATTTTTGAGGATTTTCCCAATAGCTGCCAGGCTACATTCAGGTGCAGATAGTACACTATGTTGTAGATATAGCAAAGCAAAAAACATGCTTTATTTGTTCAAATATGGGCACAGTCTTGTCTTAAAATGTCAAAACATTATCATCGAGCGGTTTCAAGTGGTTATGTTGTTTTATGATCTCGCTCTCCAGGCACTGTCTACATGTGCTTATAGTGTAATCACTGAAAAAATAACAATAGAGAAATCAGTTCTTTCCATTGTTTTGTATTTTAAGACATAATAAAATCTAATTTATATATATATACATATATATATATATTACCAGAGGTACCTAGAGGTGACATAATTATTTTAGAAAAAAGGAAAACAAGCTAAAGCTAAGCTAAGCTCTGTTTTTTGGGGTACCCACAACTCTTCAAATTGAAATTGAGGCTCCAGGACACATTAGTTTGACTTGAAGCTTGAAACTCAGATGGAGCACACCAAGACTTTGATATTTTTATGCTAACCTTAAAGCTAACATTGTACAAAGCCAGAGAGATTACTAGGTCAATGGAAAGAATAGTAAAGTTTAGTTTACTATTGGAAAGACAGCAGGTGGTAATGAAGCACTAAAGCTGTTATTTAGAATTCAAAATCCAAACACCAAATTGTGAGCTCAGGTTAAAATAAATAATAATATAGTAAGCTAATGCTATGCTAACTGGATGCTTCTTTAATTTTCATGAGAACGGTGTATATTAATTCCTTGAAAGGTACAATTTCAATTATATTCTCCTTAAAAACTCTTTTTAAGGCCTACATTCTCTCTTAAATCCATTTCTTTTGTCTTCTGCAGATACTCTGACTCCGGCCTCCAGTCCTTTGCCTGGGGAGTGCGGCCCATCGCTTTGTCCAGACGAAGGTAGCAGCCCCCTTAACCTTGAGTGCAGGGTGTGCACAGACAAAGCTTCAGGCTTTCACTATGGAGTGCATGCATGTGAGGGCTGCAAGGTAAGAAGAACGGGAACTTTACAGCCACATAGTGCCACCGGTTTCAGTGAACTGCATTGGGTCGGGAGGGGGAAACGTGCAAGCGTTTGTACACGCACGCCAACAAGACCGGCCGACTGCATGCATCATCCAAACGCATGCCAGTCCCGTCCTGCAGAGGTGTCTGACCTCCAGGCCGAGTGGAAAGTTTCCGAGGCGTGCAGGCAGCCGGGTCATGTGAGGTGGGTGACGTGGCGCCCTTGGTTCACTTGTCACCTCTCTCACACACATGGAGAGCAGTCTTCAGCGTTGACAGTTTAGCTCAGCAAGGATGCCTAAGTGTGATCATTTAATAAGCTTCAACACAGAGAGCGTTGTGTGTGTGGCAGACCTTGAGCTGCAGTCACTAGAGCCCTGTGCGAGTATGTTGAAACCAACGTGGATAAACACCGCGGTGTTTGTCTGGTCGTGTGACTTGGTCGTCGAACAAAACCCAGAGGGAAAAAAAACGGCTATTTGTCGTTTTTGACAAATAGACATGTCCTTTTATCTTCAGGGTTTCAACAAAATAAAAGGAACATAGTTAGTAAAATAAGATTTTCTGTGGGCTGCCATTTAATGTTAGATTTATTCTGAAACCAACTTGAAACAAAAGAGACGGAAAGAAAAAGAAATGGTTAAGATATTTTGAAATAATTTATTCTTCGATTAGAGAGGCAACATTATTAATTTTGATTTGATCACATTTATTCAGTGGGAAAAACACATTAAACTATAACATTTTTTCATTTAGTACTATGCTATTTTACAAAATCACCAAAGCAAAACTTTACATCTCTACAAAATAACAGCACCTGAATGACTTTTTTTAGTTTTGACTTTACTTTTTGCTTTTGCATCGACGTTTCTGTTTCCCTCGGGTTTAAATATGACGTGACAGAAGCGTCAATTTCTGTTAACTGCTCTTCAAAATGGGAAAGAACCAGAGGGTTGTGTCCGGGCCTGTCACAATAACAAACATTGCTGGACGATAAATTTTCTCGGTAATTATTGCAATAAACCACAATATTGTTGATTTGACTCCATTATCAAGTAATATGTCGATAACAGCAAAAATAATGGACGTTCGTCCTCTCAAAGACCGTTAAACTTTAATTTTAGAAGAACACACAACACCGGAACTGGACGATATTTGAAATATCCAAACTAAAACACAACAACTAAAAAGGAAAAAAGAACCGCACACAACCGAAACCATAAATAAAATAAAGTCTGTAAGGAAATTTTGCCCTACATTTACTTAAAGGTTTTGTTGGCTCTAGTGGCTTTTATTTGGAAGTAGTTAGACAGGAAACAGGGTAATCAGAAAGGGGAAGACATGCAGCAAATGTCGCCAGGGCGGGAATCGAACCTGCGACTACCGCCACGAGGACTAAGGCCTCAATACGTGGGTTGTGCTTTGCCCCTACGCCACCACAGCAACCCTATCAAGCTCATTTTAATTTATAATGCGATCAATTGATTAATTTCTTAGTTTATAGAGGTTCTGTGATGCTGTGGGCTCTCTCAGAAGCCCTGCAAAGCTTTTTACAACTCATGGCATCACAAACTCTTACACACCAAAAGATTTTAAATAAAATCTTATAAAAAGACATAATGCTAGTGGATCCTGTGATTTAGTAGTTGCTTAGTTTAGAGGTTGCTGTGAACATTTCCGTTTAAAAGGGAGTCTTATGACTCACCTCTTCAGATCTCCTCCTACGGCACTTATCTTGTCATCAGAGCAGCTGCTTGTCTTGGCACGTAATCCACTGTGTCACAGTGCCTCTGCGCCGAATTTGGCACATGGTGACGTGGAGCCTGAACCTGCCAGAGGTGAACTCTAGTGGCACTTTGCTCCCACATTTCTCTGGCCGATGTTGTGCCATCGCGGAAAAATCCCGGCATGCTATTGCTAGCTCTGAATGCTCTTTCTATTGTTTTATTTGTCAGAGTTCAACCCCACCCCGGGAAAGCGGGGTTCTGTGCTCTAATATTGTGGATCTATGTGGTTTGTACTTACTCTAATTTGAGGTAAGGCTCGTTAGATTTAGAAATTGAGACGTTAATGTACTTTTTAATTACATCTTTCTACTTTCTTAAAGAGAAATTTACTCTCAACGAACGCTAAGGGTTTTTTTTTTTTTCTTTTCTTTTTTACTCTACATGTAAAATTTATGTATATGCCTCTGGTCTCCTCTGTTCTCCCCCAGTCAGACATGTATATTTGCACAACCACACATTTATCCTCCCCTTCCCCAGCTCTGTTGTCATGTACTCCTTCTCTAATGACTATCATATGGTGAACTTTATGTTCCCCCCCCCCCCCCCCCCCCCCCCCCCCCCCCCCCCCCCCCCCCCCCCCCCGCCCACCCCCCCCCCCCCCCCCCCCC
>CAEGAE010080126.1:0-60608 GCA_903067095.1 Girardinus metallicus | reverse complement strand
GTTGTGTTCACAGCCAAACAGACTTTAAAAAGAAACTGGAAGAAGAGTTAAAAGGAAATAAACAATATAATAAAAAATCTAAGAAAGAAGTGGCAACAATTTATCCAGAAGTGAATATAAACGAACCTCTATTATTAATATGCAAATTGTTAAATAATTAAACCTCTATTATTAATATGCTACAATATGCAAAATGCTGCAAGTGTAGACCAAGATCAAATGACAAGTCTGCAGCAAATTCGTGTTTGCAGATCATCTGAATTGAATTTCTTTCTTCTTCTTCTTTTTTCTTTTTAGATCTCTCATCCTCCTTCAGACATGTTTTGTCTTAAGGGTTTTCTTTCCTTTAACAAATTGAGTCAACATCTGAAACCAGCATTTTCTATTTATTAAGCTAGTTTTTTTTTTGTTTTTTTTTTGTCTAATGTTAACATTTGATCAAAAATATACAAGTCAAGTGCAAAAAATGTGGTAAAAATACAAAATGAAGAAATCTGCCAAGGTAAACTTTCACATTACATACAGATGTTTGTCCGGCTTTAAGAATATAACTGGCTAGTAAAAGGCTAATCAAACAATGTCCAACTGTAGATGAAAAGCGAGAAACCAAATCAGCTGGACTTTTTGTTCTGAGGCAGAAGCTGATTGCGTAAACAAATCCTAAACTAGGACGCGCAAAGTCTGCGCCAAACTGTTTTCTATGGTTCTTTCCTGTTCTGACACAAACTCGCTTCGGAGGGGAAGATAAAGCTGCGGGGGGCCTGTGTGGGACAACAGGGGGAGTGAATTCCCTGTAACGTTACACAGTTCTTCGAAGGAGAACAGCAGAGAGCGGCTCGGCTGCCGAACCGGGATCAGAACTCAGAAGTCTGAGCTGATCTGTCAGTTTTTTTCTGTGTCCGAACTATTGATCCGAGCGCACAGAGGAGAGGGTAGGTTTCCTGATCTAAAAGTCTTCCCTTCATCCAAAACAGCCCGACCCATTCCACTCTTCTCCTGTCGTCCCCCGATCATTCGTGTTGCAAACGAAACATCACTGGACCCCCAAATGCCCGGATCCCACCCTCCCTGCGCTGGGAATCTTCTTCCATTGGATGCGGGGGGGGAATGGAAGCTTGTTTTTCCTCGATCAGGCGCAGAAAAGTTTCTACATTTTCTACAAACAATGAGTTAAAAACAGAGAAGTTACTTACGCATGAACTCCAAGCAGGCGAGACATTTCCCGAGCGCCAGCACCGACCCCTGCGTGGACATTTCTCAGGCGGAAAACGGGCTGTCCCCGGCCGGGTTGTAATTCTAACAATTTCTCATCCCGTCCCAGTGGCAGCAGCAGCCCAGTCCGGTCCGTCCACACCAAAAGTCCCGGCAGACCCGCGGCCCCCAAAAGCTGGGTCACTGAGGCTTCCCAACCCACTTACCCAGAAAAAACAACAACTAAAAACTCCCAAACTGGGCCAGCAGCACCGGTGCCAGCCGTCTTCTGTGTCCCTGCTGCCTGTCAGGGGACTGGTTATTTATTCTGTGTGCTCGGTCAGCGCTGGGCACCGGGCCTGCAGAGGGACAGAGGGGCGCTCAATGAGGGGCAGCGGGGAGAAAAGAAAGGGAGGAATGGCACAGAGAGACCCAGATTCAGAGAAAGGAGGAAAGGGGCCCTTGGGAGAATTTACACGAGGAGCTTACTCACGTTAACTGGAGGAATGTCAGAGCTGCGCTCAGTTTTTACTCTGGAAACTGGAAAATATTCCAGCCCCAACTTTCTCTCTTTCCTCCACCGCAGGAGAACTAGACTAAAATTGTGAATATTGATAATTCTGGAATAACTTTGCATTAGCAGATGTTTTTTGATATTTCCTTGCAAAATTTGTAACTTCAGCTACGAATGCAACATTCAGCGTTTATGCACCACAAATCTGGAACAAACTTCCAGAAAACTGCAAAACAGTTGAAACATTGATCCATTAAATCAAGTCTAAAAACCCACCTGTTCAGAGCTGCTTTTGAACCATAATAAAAGATTAACCAATATATCTGATGTGTATTGATGATTCTAATGATGCCACTTGACAAAATGTAATATCTATTATAGAGCTTCACAACTGTTTACTATGCCATGTTGTTCTTAAACACACAGTGGTAGATGATTGTATTATCTGTTTTTAATGATACAGTGAACTTAGTGTTGGTTTAAAAGCTTTTATTCATTCAAAGTTATGAAGATATTGCTTTATTTATATTTTCTATTTGGGTGGTTTATTGTCTATGATGTCACCAATTCAAAGATGAAGTTCTTATTTGTAATTATAGTGGCAAAACATCCAATCAGGATTAAGCTGCAAGCTTGTTGGTGGATACAAAAAGCTGTGCAGTTATAGCTAAAAAGATCTAATTATTTAATTCTTTTACAGTTTAAAATGAACATGTCACATGTTGATTTAAACAAATATTTTGAGAAAGAGACGAATCTCATATTCTACCCCTTATCTTAAATCGGTTTCCTATATCATAAGTATTCAGACTCAAATCAAACTTTTGAGCATAAATGTCTAATTTGCACAGATCAGAAATTGCCGACCTAACTCCTGTTTTTTATTTGCTGAATAATCATTTCACCCTATAAAAAAAATGGCTGAAATGCATGTTTAACAGTGCAATCTTTTCTAGACTTGTGCTTTAATCTCTTTTACAGCAGGTTTGAAGAAAAACAAGAGAAAAACCGTCATAAGATCAGCATCAGTTTCTCTTTATTGTTCATTGCATGGCCACATAAACTGGTTCTCCTCTGCACTGTGCATGATGGGACAGTCACTATGGAGATGGTGATGTCGATGGGATACATTTCAGGAGTTTACAGAAGTCCAGACACAACCCAGACCCCCCGCCCCGCCCACAGGACAGGTCGGCTGATCTCCACCAATCAGCTTCCACTTACCTGCTCCCTCTAACCTGATAAATAGATTCTGCCTTCTTAGCTTCTGTTCAGGATTGGTTCAGTGGATCAATACACAATAACAAGCCCTTCCCCTTTCCCTTAGACATTCCTGTGTTTATCATTCAGATTCAGCTTACTAAAAACAAAACAAAAAAATAAAGAAAAATAACATCATTTGGGTACAAAAATAAAATCCAAACGAAAACCTTCCAACAGGTCGAGGCCTGCTGCGTTTTCTCTTTCTTTTCTCAGACAAATAGCACAATACATACGTCACTGGTCACAAAAGTACACCGCAAATAGGGAAAAAATAAATCCAAATAAAAAAAAAAAAACACATATTAGAGGAACCATATATCCATCTTCCTTAGAGCCTGCGGGCGACGAGGCGCCTGGTTTGGTTCTGATCGATGGAAGTCAGGCGGCGCCTCCTCCGCCGCTCGGCTCGCCTTCCTGACCCCGTTTCTGGAAATCAGACTGAAGGAAAGAGGGAAGGGAAATCCAGAACACTTCTCTAAATATCTATATGGATTCATCTCGGCGTGAATGAGTTTGTGTGTGCGGATTCTCTTAACACAAATGTACTTGTTTGCTAACATATACAGTGTATTCCTGGTTAGAGGTGAACCAGGGGCACGCCCTCCCACCGCTTCCTCCCCCAGCCGCCGCCACGCTCACGCTTTATGTTTAACAAACAGAGGTGGGAGATCTGCCGCTTCTCGTTTTGCCTGCCTTTTCTTCTTTTGTTTTTATTGATTTTTTATTTTTTAACCTCCTCTTTATTTCCGTTTCAAGCCCTCAAAACTTTTAACTCTTCGACCCGGCTTTCTTTTGAGTTGTTTTTCTTTCCTTTTTGGAGACGCAGATACACACAGAGCAAAAGAGTGGGAGAGAAAGAGGGAGCGAGTGTTGTCATCGATCAGCTGCTCGCAGCACCGACAGCTGCCCCCCCGGTGCGCTCTCAGCCGATCTCCTTCCACTGGCGGTAGAACTCCACGATGTTCTTCAGCTCCATGCCTGCGGACGACGCGGCCTGGGTCGCCGACTGGCAGAGACAAGAGCGAGAAAATAAACACCAGATCTGAGCTTTGGATGAGGAAATATTACTTCTTACCTCATCACCTTATAACCACAAACGTCAATACATTTCCTCTACAAGTAGAGGAAAGAAAAAACTTTTTCTCTTTTTAAATGAATAAAAATCTAAGGAGTATTAGTGGATGAAATCTACAGCGTTTCACCCTGGAAACATCAACTTCACCATTATATCATTTTTGGGTCTAAAGAAGAATGTGTGTCAAACTGAAGGCCCGGGGGCCAAATGTGCCCCGCCGTGGCCCTGCATGTGGCCCTCTGGACTTCAAAGTACATCAATAAGTTGATTGTAACATAAAAAAAATGTAAATCAAGATGTTTGATCAGTTTTGCAAGGAACTTGGAAATCATTCTGTAACGTAGCGTGCTGCAAAGCCGCTAAGACCTTTTAAAACTTTATCATAATAATCAGAGGAAATTATTACAGCAGTTAAAAGCTACTTATAACCTCTGAGCTTTTGGTATATTAGGCTCTAGATGTACATAAAAACTAAAAACGGAGTATTTTGTGACAAATTTAGCAGATCAAAATGTGAGATGTCCAGACATCGAATCAGCAGACAATTAGAAAATTCTGATCCCAAAAACGTTAAAGAGCATAAAGGGAGACGGACCTTCATGGCGGCAGACCGAGCGCAGAGCTCGTCCACCTCATGTCCCGTCAGGATGGTCACCATGCCGGCTGTGTCTTCGTCTCCGTTGCTCTGGGACACCGTCAGCTGTCGGCAGCTGTCCACCATCTTATACAGATGCCTGAAAACGAAGCAGATCAGAGCAGAGGAGTCAGACGGCGAAGAGGTTTCACTCAGCGAGAGACGACTGGGATGCAGCGAAGCTCACCAAGCTTCGATGTCCTGCCGCTTCAGTTTATCTCTCTCAAAAGTGCGACCTGACTCCTTCTGACAACGTATGTACCTACAGACAGGAGATTTAGAGGAAGGACATTATTAGTATGTGACTGTAACACTGACTTATTTTAATACGTTTGCAAAAACACATTTTGATCATAGAGTTTTGATCTTTAAAGAGCAGCCATTTTATTGCTATTTTTTGATTAGAAAATAAAGAAAACATGAGCTTTTTTAAAAGGAGGATGAATTTTTTCTTTATTATTTACCCATTTGTTCAATATTTATTGAGAATGATGCAGAAAAAAGAAAAAAACTTGCAGTAATGATGTAATTCTGCTTAAACCCATTGCACATACTGTATTAAAAACATAAAAAATTGCTAAAACTGGCATTTTTTTTATATCATTTCCATTTAAAACCATTGCTTAGCCACCTTCTGTGGAGGGTCCAAACAGCCACAGGTGACAGATCCACTCAGAGGACACTGACCTGTTTCCTTTGCGGAATTCCGACTCCAGGAAGCGGATCCCGTCTCTTGCACCACCGTTTTCCTTTTTTAGCCGATCCAGTCCGTCAATCACTGCAACACAAATGGAGCAAATGGATGAATAAAAACAAAACAAAAAAAAGAATTGTGCTTTCAGAGACCTGAAAAGTAGACTGGAAGTAACCTATGACATATTTACGGACACGTGTGAACATCTGCTAACTGGTCTGGCTGCGTTTGGCTGGTGCAGGTATCAACAACTTCCTGACCTGTTCTTGGGATGATGATGATGAAGCAGCCGCTGCCGGCCAGGTGTCGGATGAGGTTCAGATGATGGCAGAGGGCGGCAGCGTCAGGAACAAGGTAGGGAGACATGGACGACTGAGCTTTGGGCTGCTGAAGGCTGCCCTCTAGCTGCGAAACCTCCAACTGCAGATTAGGACCAAAAAGGAGACGGTTTTACTGTGAGTTGGTCTGGAAGACCATTTCTGCCACGAAAGAAAAACATAAAGCTACACAGGAAGCTATAATTAAGAGAATAAATGTCATAATTTTGAGATAAAACGTCCTATTAACGAGAATAAACGGCATTTTTGAGTTTTAAAGTCATAATCTTAACTTCCTCAAAGTGATAATTTTAAGATACAAAGTCAATTATGAGATTCAAAGTCATAATTGCAAGAATAAAAGTCATATTTACGATACCAGAAGTCATTACTATGACTTTTAAAGTTATAATTTCAACTTTCAAAATCTTAATCATGAGATTCAAAGATATTATCTCAACTTTGAAAGTCAATTTCTACTTCAAAGTCATAATTTTGACTTTCAAAATCATAATTATAAGATAGAAAGTTGCGCCGTTTCTTTAAGGAGATTTGCTACAGTATCTCAAAATTATAATTTTAAAACTCAAAAGTAGGACTTCCTGTTGGGCTTTTATTTTTTCATTCCTGGCGGAAATGGACCTCCATAAGTTGGCACTAATTCAACAACATTAAAATATTGTTGGAACAGATATTTTGCTGACAAACTGCGGCGTCTGTCCTGCAGCTTTGATTTTAGCAGGAGGCTGATAAATAACCTGCAGTCGAAGTTGGGCCATGTCTCTCATCAAACGATTCCGACGGGCCTCCTCTTCCGCCTGGACAAATCAGAAATAAAAAAATTTTAAAGGATAAAAATAAGTATTTACACATTTGTTGCATTATTTTAGGGTTGGGCTGCGGGTCGGTTCAGGTGTCGCTCACCATCCTGAACTGGGCCTTAGCCTGCTGCACCAGATTGTCCTGCTCCGACTGGCTGATGCTGGTAAAGATTCCCGCCTCTGGGTTGAAGTGCAGCACGTTGCCTTGGAGATTTGTTAGGAAGTGGCCAAAACTGCGAATGCAACACACTCGCAACACACACTGAAGAAAAAAGGAGCGTAAAGGAAAGAGTTTGCATTTCCTGTTTCACATTTTTAACTGAAACACACTTAGATCGACATTTAGATGCCTGCTAGCAGATATTTGTCCATATTCAGTATTTACAGAAACGTTTGATGCTTTTTTTTTTTTCTGATAACAGAACAGAAGCTTCTCCACACTGAATACTTCACAGTGCAGATGGTGAAAATGGTGAATGTATTTTCTGTGAAGTAGAATCTGTTCACGACAGTCGACATAAATGAATCTGAAATATGTAATTTGGGCTTGATTATATAAAAAACATGCAGATCGCTTCCTCTGCACTGCTGAAAATGTTTGAGCAAATTACAGACAAAATGTTATTTCAAAGTAAATCAATGCAAAAACATAACGTTATCAAATTTGATGTTGAAATTTATATTTTATCTTTCAGTACATGGAATATTTCTAAACATTTTTACACACTATTTGTTCCTTTTCCAGCGATGACAAGTTATAAAAGCAGATTCTGCTTCAAAGAAAAACATTTTTACTGAACATATTCAATTAGAAGGTTCATTGTGTGATTAGAAAAAAAAAATGAATGCTTTATCTAAACTTTATTAGTAAGTCAGCTTAAGGACAATTCCAAGACTACAATCTGGAAAAGCCTGGTTTACACTGAATCAAACCTGGGCAGTTCATTTCGAGTGTCTTTAAAATATCTGCAAATATGCGCTGATGTCATATTCTGCACATATCTGGAGCGTACCTCCTGCAGGGGACTGAGGGAGGCGTTGCGGCGACTGAAGTCAAGGCGGCGGTGAGCGACGCTGAGCGCAGGCAGGTGCCGCAGCGCCACATCCTCCGGCAGCAGCAGAGTCTGGCTCAAACCCGGCTGTTCGCACTCCTTCAACATCTCTGTCACCTCCGAGTTCAGCCCCAAATCTGCACCACACACACACACAACAAAATAAAAACACTGATTTTTCCAGGTTTCATCACAAATTGAAGGTAGCGCCATTTAACTTTGGTTTCCAGACTTAATTTGCATTTTTAAGGCACCTAAAAGTATATGCCACAGCAACACAGAAATCAACTGGATTCAGCCAAGTGAACCTTTTTAGCTGCTGTGATGAGTAATTTGTGAAACGACTAATAGAATTAATAGTGCTTAATCAATTAAATAATAGTTAATAGTAATTAACTTGAGTATACAGACGCAAAACAGTCATTTGCTACTAGTATTAATTTACAGAATATCAAGTAACAGTTTTATTTTCACCTGGTTCAAATTCTGTATATAAAGCTCCTGTTGGACAGCATCCAATGATCAATTAGCTAATCCTAAAATTAATAATCAGATCAATGATACACTATTGATGCTAAGTCAAGCAGAAAGGGCTGAGCTTTTCACATATTGATGTTAAAAGTATTTTTTGCATCCTTTGCTACAAATGATCAAGCGTTCACTAGAGGAACGCTGCGTCATTGGATGTTAGACAGTAAAATGTTTCTTAGTTAAAAAAGAAACTCAATTATTTGTTTGCTTGCATCTTTTAATACATTTCTAATTTTGTTCAAAAAAAGGCAATGGTGGTTAAATGACAAATCGGCAGGCCAATTTTTTAATCCGTTAACTGTCAGAACAATTCGATTAAATAAAACTATTGTTAGTGATCTCACCAGCCTCCAGCAACTTGCTGCCGTCTGGAAGAAGGTTCAACAGAACCGACAGACGGTTCCACAAGCTCTGCGAACTCTGCAGAGAAAACAGATCATCCCAGTGAGAAAGACAAGCGCTTTTTATTGTAACGATAAAACACGCATGTTAATGTGTCGGCTCACCTGTGCACACATGAGGATGATATCTGTGTTCGTCCTGAGCCAATCAACAAAGACCTTGACCACCTGCATCAATCCCTGATTGGACAGAATCTCCAGTTTCTCCAGCAGGGTTTTTTCACTGTGGGCGCTGTGCTGACTTTCCTCCGAGTCCGAGTCCAAGTCTAGTGGAAAAAAAACAACAAAAAAAGACAAGAGAACCAGATTCTTTTGTCAAGATATTATCGCAAACATGGTTTATTTGGGTTATGTAGTTCGGAACTGTGAAGTAGAAGTGAAACGATACATTTCTTAACAAGTACAAGCCACACCTTTCAGATTTCTATCTATAAAGAATCAATAAATTTGCATCAAACTCAGCTGGAAGTCAACTGGACCTCAGCCTGGAGTGGACTTTAACTGGGCCAAACACTTAGACATGTTCAGAGCAATAATTAAGCCACAATTATACAAAATATAATACAGATCTGCTGTTGGCCACGCCCCCTGAAGTCAACATTTACACTCGCATGTGAAAAAGGCTGCAAACAGATCTGTAATTATACAACCATACGTCTTTGAAAAGCAGAAGTGGAGCCTCCTGCACAACCAACCAGAATCCATTGACTTCTGTATGGTAAGTCAACAACAAAACACTTGTTTTTTTCCAGCAGCCGTTGTAAAGCAGTAGGTGTCGGTCTGGGCTCGGCTGGGGTTGCTAGGTAACGGCACAGTGTGACTCAACAATCTGAATATTTTTGAAATGGCTCATTTTCCAGACACCAGAAAACATGAACTTATTGCCAAAGAACAGCTGAGTGTTTATACTTAAAAGCTTGGGCTGTTCTGGAATCAGTAGAAACACAAATGGAAGAACAAAAATGTGGAAAATGTGAATTTTGCATATTAGGTCCCCTTTAAAATCAGACATTTTAAGTCTCAGTGCCTGAACTAAGGAGGCTAGATGTACACTACCATTGTCGTTGGTTCCGTTGGCAGTACCGGGGTTCAGGTCGCGGTGCGAGTCTCCAGGCGGAGGGGGCGTCTCCTGGGATGGAGGGGCGGAGGTGTCGGTGGGAGTGGAGCCTGAGGCGGCCTGAGGCCTCAGCAGCATGTTGCTGAAGGTGGGTGCGAGGCGGAAGCAGCGTTTGGACTGGAAGAGCTGGGAGGACATGGCCTGCAGATTGCTGCTGATGCTAGAGTCGCTGTGCGCGAGGGGCCCGTTGGTGCTGGGCGGGGCCTCGCCGTCCCGCTCCACGCCTTCCTCCTTGGGCAGCTGCTCCTCTTCCTCCTGCTGCTCCCGGGCCTGACCCTCTGTGCTGTCTGAGTTTTCTGTGTCCTCCATGTCCTCCAGGTCTGAGCGGGACTCCTGGCTGTTCATGTCCGAATCGGTCTCCACGTCGAAAGCGGTCCCTCCCTCCTCTTCCTCAGAGCCACTCTCCCAGTTGCCTTCCTCGCCCATGCCGTCCCTCTTTGTCTCTTTCTTCACAGACGAAGGGTTGAGCGGCTCATCTATCGGCGTCCCACCTGTGGAGTCAGCACGGACCCTCCCTCCTTCATCATCATCCTCATCTTCTTCGCTCTCGAATCCTTCGCTCAGGTCGCTTTCTTCCTCCCCTTGTCCGCCTTTATGCGCGCAGCGGCGGCGCCGCAGTCGAGAAAGGCGGGTGTACTTCTTCTTCTGTCTCTGCTTCTCCTCCTCTGCCTTGAGCTGATCTTCTTCGCTGCTCTGCTTTTTGACTCGGACCCGCTCACAGCCATCTTCATCCTTATCCTCTTCATCCTCCTGCTCCAGGGAGCCGTTCTGCAGAGGCCTCTCCTCTGACGGATCCACTTCGGCAGCTGACTTATCCCTCATTTCAAGGTCATCTGGTTAAGAGGAGAAACATGCTGTATTTTAGTTTTGTCATGTCACGTTTCAAGAAAGAAGAAAGTAGAAGCTGTTTTGGCATTCTACCAAGGGAAAACGTCAAATATAACTAGGCTTTGAATCCACAGAGCTGAACTAACACCCCGATGTGGATGTTTTCTGACTGACCTGCAGCGTCTGTGTGCAGCGCAGGAACCTGGCTCTCCCCGTCCTCCAGTTCAGCCTGCAGCCGGATGTTCACGTGGTTCACCAGGTGGGAGAACAGAGCCAGCGTAAACGCTATGGATGCGCTGTACTGCTTAGATCCTTAAACAAGACAAGGTTTGTTAGAAGTGAAAGGGTGAACAAAACTGAAACTGTGTGTAATAAACCAAGTTAATGTTTTATAATAATTTTGTAGCTATTCTTGTTCATAACGATACAAAGAAGAATTTCACTTATCTGGAACAATCTGCACTTTATTGTCCAGGAACACATTTCTATCATAACTGCGGCTCTCTGTTGCTACGTGGCAATAACATCTCAAATATGCACACGACAAGTTTGCTCTGCATATCTGAGGCACTTCTCTTCCTCTGCTAGTTTTGCAAAGGGAAACATGTTTTATTTAGAGCTGCAACTAACGCTTATTTTAAAAACCAATTAATCAGATAAAAAACATTCTGCAGATTTTTCATTAAACCACTTGAACCTTTTTATACAAGATTAGAAACATATTAAAAGATGCAAACACACAAATAATTCATTTCTTTTTTAAATAACAGAAATAAACATTTTATTGCCTAAAACGCAACAACAGCATTCCTTTACAGAACACCAGATCTTTTGTAGCAAAGGATTCATCTGCAAGAAAAATAAATACGAGTACTTTGTCCTTTTGGGGTCTGTACTATTTGATTACTAAATTAGTTGACGATTATTTAAATAATAATGGACACCGATCCATTTTCAAAAACAGCTAAAACAACAACAAATGTTTAGGAGTGGAAAAAACATTAAAATACAGACATAACATTAAATATTTTACTAGTAAATTTGTAAATGTCTTATAGTTGAGGCAAAATTTAATTGCTTTTTGGGGACTTTACTGCAGTGTTCATGTTTTTGTTTGCTTTGGGGCAGATTTCTTCCACCCATCTATCAGTTAGCAGGTAAGCAGATATCAAATATATATGCCAGTTGTCCTAATAGTTTAATAAAACGGGTGGTTAAGATACGGAATGTTTTTCAGAGTTTTGGATGTCAGAAACTGGAAATAAATGTTGAAATTTTGACAACTTTCCTTTTTAACTGAAACGTTTTTCAGTTAAATTTTCCAATTTCCAATTTGCAGGTACAAATTGGAAAAAAAAAATGTATATAATGAAATCTGCTTATTTCTGTGTTCAGCTCAAAAATGACTAACTCTAAGTTAATTAAAATAACCATTTTAATGGTTATTTTAATTAACCATTAAAATGGTTAATTAAAATAACCATTTTAATGGTTATTTGAAAAAATACTTTTCAAAAAACACACCTCCCCTCTTAAGGCTGTGTACAACCATCAGGCATGTGACCACCATCTTGAAGATGAGGTTGTCGGGCAGAACGGGGTAGGGACTGTCGCTGTGCTGCGTCTGCTCCTCCTCTTCCTCGGTCGGACAGGGTGGAGCGCCTCCGTGTGTCGGAGCCGGAAGATAAAACAGAACCAGGTTGAAGTCCTCCAGCACCGACTGGCAGAGCGAAGTCAGCTCTGTCTCCATCAAGCTTCATCGGAAGGGAAAGGGAAAACAAAAAGCAAAGGGTTAGTGGGTCACAGCTTACATAACATGTTTTCTGATGCACATGGCAGGTTAAAAACTATAGACAGAATGTTAACTGGTGCTAAAACAGAGAACAAAGCCAGGGAGTGAAATAAAAAGTATGGCAGCTCAGAGACTGACCTGTTTTTAGGCTGCAGGAGACTCTGAAGGTACATGAAGCTCACCAGGACACGCTTAATGTCTTTGGATCTATGTAGAAACAAAAAAAAAAAACATTATTATGAGTGAACGTAACAGTTTTTATTAGTCTGATTTAAACAGGAAACTCTTTAGTGACACAAAGGCAAGAATAATCCTAGAAAAACAAGTCCACCACAAAAGAGAAGAGACAAAAGTCGATTTTCCTTGTGCACAGAAGAGGAAAGAAGTGCATACTAACTGCTAGGTAATCAAAATCAACTTTTAATGTTTCCAGGTGGTAAAAGAAAATAGTATTATTTGGATAAGACCCAATAAAGACCAGAACAAATAGACTGAAAAAGTGTTTCTACCCAAGAATTAGCCTGAAAACCGCTAATTCATCTAAACCCTTATCATTCTGAACATCCCGGTTGTTTCTACTATATATTAAATATATTATGAGTTTATTAAAAATAAACTCATTTATTTATTTGCACTGCCTTTGAGAGTTGCTATTTTTTTCAAACATCATTTTGCTTTCTTGCACAGTGAAAATGAGAGGCTGTTTTTTCCCTTTAGCCGTTAAAAGCTTCTTTGTTGACAGAGCGAAGATGGAAAAGAATGGCTTTTCACCAAACACTTTGCCATTTTGGCAGACTTTTCAAGAAAAGGCCAATTAAGAGCTATAACTTTAAACCAAATATGATTGAGTCAAAAAATAAATAAATAAAAATAAAGCTGCATCTTGGGATTCGTCATCACCTTTGCCGAGACGGAGACAGCTTCTTCATTTCCTG
Organism: Girardinus metallicus; assembly: GCA_903067095.1. Taxonomy (NCBI): domain Eukaryota; kingdom Metazoa; phylum Chordata; class Actinopteri; order Cyprinodontiformes; family Poeciliidae; genus Girardinus; species Girardinus metallicus. The sequence continues at coordinate 47,443 of CAEGAE010080126.1, read as the reverse complement.
TTTCTTCACCTGGTGGTACATCTTGGCAGCTTTGTCGAACAGACGCTTCAGGTTGCCGTAGGCCCCGTCAAACGGAGTATCTGATTGGATGCTGAGGACAGAATAAATATCTGTTTAGCCTCATGTTAAAAAGAACTGTTTAAAAGCGGAGGTTATGGACCCTCACCATCGTAGGTAGTAGTAAGTTGCTTCCACATTGTAGAACTTGCTTCCTGCCAGTGTTCCCAGCTGGTTAAAAGGCATCCCTGCAGAATGGCAGAAAGGTGGTTCAGATTCATAACTGATGCTACACGCATAAAACTGGTCATTACACGCCTTTATTCACACAACTACATGGACGAACGGACCCAAGCTCGGCTCTTTTTGAGGACAGCTCAAGTCAAAGTCTACATTCACACTGCAGGTGAATCCAGATTTTTCATGGAAGTTTGAACAGCCCTATTCCAATCTTTTCACCCCCCAAAAATCTGATCTGTGCCAATTTTTATGTCACTGATGTGAGACATGCGCCGTAATTCTGCACCAGAAAAGGAAAGACAGCTGCCTGTCACGATAACAAATTTTGCCGGACCATAAATCGTCCCAGTAATTATTGCGATAAACAATAACGTTGTTGTTTTGAGACCATTTTCAAGTGATGTATTGATAACTGGAAATAAATGTTGAAATTCTGACAACTTTTCTTTTTAACTGAAACGTTTTTCAGGTAAAAACTTGAGACTATTTGCACACAGATGCAGGTACAAATTGGAGAAAAAAAAAATAAAATGTATATAATGAAATCTGCTTATTTCTGTGTTCAATAGTGCAAGTTCACCCTCTCAAACAATAGTTTAAACTATAAGACATTTTAAACATCCAAAGTAAAATAACCAAACATGATAAATAAAATGGAAATAAAAACCGCAAACATCCAACTCTTAAGAAAACTTCAAAAAATATTAATCAGAATGGAAATGATCAATCTCAATTTCATTTATCATGTGATTAATTGATTAATTGCTTATTGTGATGGGCTTAGCCAGACGACGTAAATCCAGACGGAAACAATGGCTGAAAATTATAATTATGAAATTCTGAAAGAATTGAAGTGCAACACATTACAGTCCCACCAGTCTTGGTCTGACTCCACATCCAAACAGACGTCTCTACTGAAGTTGCAGAGAATGCTCCACTAAAGGTTGTTACTATTAGCTGTGCCTTTTTGTTATTACCTTCCTTCGTCTAGTAAAGTTTTATCCTGTCGGCTCCAGTTGCTGAACAACTTTAAAACTATCCATAAATGGTAGCGTCTATTTTTACTTCCATAAACAGACTGATGCTGCTGTGTGATGTCAGCGTTCTTCTTCTGCGCATGCAGGTCGCTTTGGGGTCGTAAACCGGTCGCACAGAAGTCTCATTGCTGTTTTTAATTAGTAAAATGAACAAATCCAAAGGAATTGAAGTCAGAAATCATGAATCACGGCGTGAAAGACTCACCAACATGAGGCATGACAGACAAGGCTTGGTGGTAAAATCTCTCTGCCAGCTGTTCAGCGTCCACTCCAGCAAGTTCGTTCTGATAGCGCGCTGGTGACCAAACCAGATTACCAAACATTATTGAAAACATATAGGCAACAAATCAGCAAAACTGTGAAAATTCTACTTTTATTACATTTTGACATTTCTAATAACTGAATAAACGTTATTAGAAAACAGTTTTCAGATCTTAAATGATGGAAACATCAACATGTTCTCATCTCACACAGCCTGTTCTCAGTTCCTTCTATAACACCAGGCCAATTTTCCCACGCACCGGCGATGACACCCACTGGCTGCCTCACACCTCTACAGACATGGAATAGAGATGAGCCGATCGAAATATGCTATTAACATGTTATTACCCAGATCTCCGAGGTAGACCAGACAGCGATGACACGCCATCTGAGCCCACTCCATCTCTCTAGAAGAGGCTGACACGGGTTTCTTCCGACCTGTTGGAAATAATTAGACTTACAGTCAAAACTGATGTGAAGTTAGTTCCAAGTAAATAATCTAAAACCGCCATCAGTGGGTTTTAGAATGAAAAAAATGTGGCTTAAAAACTATAAATGCTGAGAAAAAAAAAAAAAAAAACGAATCTGTACTAGACATAATCCTGCTTCAGAAACTGGCCAGTAGTTTGACCTGAAGAAGCTTTCTGAGGATTAAAACTCCTGATTCAGACTTTAAAGTCTGAAGGATTCAGCAAACGAAGCAGCAGAAGTGCAGCTGAAGCTGCAGGGACAAATTTCAAGGCTCCTGAACTCCAGCGACAGTCACTATGTCTTTCAAAGCAAAGCGCAAACGTATAGAGTCAGGAGAAGAAAAATATGAACTGAGATATTATATACATTTATCATACAGAAATAAAGAGCAAACAACCTAACCTGAAAAATGTTTGGATAAAAATGTATTCCATGTAACTCTTAAATAACATTGGTGTTTGTGGTATTCGAGTATTTTCCAAAAATACTCAAACTGCAGCCAGAAATGATTTATCTAAAGCTTCATGCGTTTTTGTTTAGGGAAAGATTCAAAGTTTGAGATCTCACCGATGAGAGGATCAGTGACGTGCGTCCAGTCGATGCAGTCCTGCAGCTCCAGCTGGTAATGCGATTGGATGTAGAGCAGCAGATGTTGGTAGAAACCCACGCCGGCGATGAGGTGCGTTCTGTAGGCGCACTCCAGGGCACTGCGGCTGTGGATGTGCTGAGAGCAACAGGGAGAAAAAATGAGGCAGGAGCAACATAAAGAGCTAAAGATGCAAAATGAAGGGAGAAAAGCAACAAAAACTAAAGTCATATACAGATATGTTTAATACTGAGGTCACTAAATAAAATCACGTCAGACTTTAAATCTGACGCGATTTTATTACCCAGATCTCCGAGCAAAACTGTGAAAATTCTACTTTTATACAATTTTGACATTTCTAATAACTGAATAAATGTTATTAGTCCAGTTTAATCCAGACCTGGAGCCGACTTTAAATCCAGATGAGGGACAAATTTAATCCAGATTTGGAACAGAGCTGGAAAAGACTTAAATCCAGATCTGAAACACTCTTAAATGCAGGTCTAGAACAGATTTAATTCTAGTCTATCGTGACCTCTGACCTCAGGTCTTCAGTCTAAAACAGATTTAATCCAGATATGAAACAAATTTAAATCTAGAACAAGAATAGCTTTAATCCAGACCTGGAATAGTCTTAAACCTAGAATTAGAATACATTTTGTCCAGACGCGGAACAGGTTTAATCCAGATCTGTCCAAACCGGGTAGTTTTCCTGTGCGTCGCTCTGTCAATCTGCTTTGACACCAAACAGACGTCTCCGCAGCCGCTGAGTGACTTTTTGTCATCTTACCTTCTTGTTCGTCTTGATAACCTGGATGACCTCGTAGTAAACCTTCCTCCAGAGCAGCTCCTCGGCCTTGCGGCCGTAGTCAACGGGATGCAGAAACATTAATTTTACACAAAGCTCTCTCAGCCTAGGAAAAACAAAAACATACAACGGATGAACACATGGACAGCTTTATGCAACAGTTGGATGTGTTGCTACAAGAAAATGCAACCACAGGTCCTAGTTATCATTATTTTTTATTTTATGGAGACAAAAATGGGGCTGAACAATAGGCAATGTAAGATATACACAGCTGCTGACAAGAAGTCAACATGTCAGGCAGTTAGAGACGAGTGGTATGCTGGAGACAGAGCCGTAAATTAGCCAAAACTTGCTGCATTCCCATTTTGCATCAAACCTCTTTTACAGAAGCTTAATCTAGACGCCTCAACAATAAGCAATATCAGCTTTTTAAATTGAAAAATAATATAATAAATATATCTTTAATGCTTTTCAGTCAGGATTTTGACCACAACAACACTAAGAGTGCATAAGCTTAAGGTTATATAAGTATTGAAGGTGATGCATCAAGTAAGTAACATTTTATTTCTGTAGCAACTTTCACAGTCGTATAGATCACAAAGGGATTCAGAAAGGCAAAACAATTAAAACAAAAAATTAAATAATAAAAACACTACAGATCTGTTATTAGACCTATAGGTCCAGTATCTGTTTATTAGACCTGTTCATAATTGGATTGCCACCCAAATGTAACTACAGATACTTAAACATTTAAGTATGTGACAAATGTCTCTGAGTAGAACTGTAATTCTTGTTGGTCTAATGAATAAATAAGACAAGTCTGACTGTCTGAACTTCCTTTGTAACAGGAAATGCCGCAGAGTGACTGTGCATCTTTATGAAACCAATCACCACTCAGCCTGCAAAGTTTCGGTGAGAGGAGTGGAATGATCTGGACATACTTGTTCCGCAGGCTGATGTTCTCCGGCTTGAAGACTTCTCTGTAGGATGACTTGCTGCCGATAATGACATCCAGCTTGTGCACAGATTCCACCACAGCCCTAGACGAAGAGCATTACTGTGACCACATGAATCACCAGAAATAGCAGTTTGTCACGCAACAAATGTCCTGAAATGTTAAAAAGCTGCAACCCTTTCTGTTTCATTTCTCTGTGACGGGATGAATGACCCGTGACAGCTAGTTTGCGTTCATCAGAGGAAAAAAAGACCCTCATGACAGAGTCAGGTGTAGTTTCAGCTACTAGCATAGAGGTACCTTAAACATAACTATCAACAACAGAAACCATCAGACTCTTAGACATTTCACTAGCTCATCGGTTAGCTCGACGAAAACGGCCTCGTCCACTCACCTGTAAAGCCGCTTGATAAGAAGGACTTTCGCCTCGGGCTCGCTGTCCTGACCCGGTCCGCTCATATTAGCGACAGGCCGGCAGTTCCACCACACTGCGGGGTCACCGTTTCATTCGGGCCTCTCGACGGAACAGCTGTCGCGGTTACTCGGCTCTGTTCCCCGTTAGTGACAACTGTGTTGTTAGCCAGCTAGCGCTAGCTCCCCGCTTAGCTTTCTCTGTGTTCCCTGAGAGTCTCTTTCTGTCTCTTGAATCCTTTGGCCAACCCCCCTCCACCCATCCGTCCTGAAAAGTGGGTAGGAAGGGGTCCCCGGCGCCTTACGGTTCTTCTAGTCAGCTAAAAAGCTCTATTATCCCTTTTATGTTATTTTCCGTTCCGGCCATCGCTACGAAGGCGGCCATTATTCATAGCAGGCACTGACCGCCTGAATATCGCGAGAGTTCAAAAACTAAATTACGAGATTACAGAAGTGAGACGTCAACAACTTCGCCATATTGATAAGGGGAAACAAGTTGAAAAAGACGAGAGTTAGCCTTTAACTCGTGCATTTCTGATGTTCCTGAAGTGTATTGCGCTCCAACAATATACAACGACTTGTATCGATTTATAGTACAGGATACCATAGTGGGTTGACCCATTAAACCACGTAAACTTCATGGTATACCTTGAATCATAACAAGTTATTTTGGTCAAGAGTGAATTTTAAAATTCTTGCTAAGTTCAGAATGTGTAAAGCGAAATAAATAAAAATACAAACACAGGTTTCCTGCCGTTGTCCTTGCACAGCTGATAAAAGTTGTTTCGCATCGTTAATTGTTATGCACTTTCCTCTTTTAAGAACACTTGCATTGCACACTTCAGCAACAAGGCATTTTTAAAGCATGTTTAATATCTATTAAGTAGGCATATCTAAACTTAGAGATACTGGAATGAAGAGCTGTCCATGGTGCTGCAGTGGCTCAGTTTCAACTTACTGCTAAGAAAGGTAAAAGGTTTCCTATCTTGCTGCTATTTGTGTTTTAGTAAGTGATGATATTTTGCAAAACTGGCCAATCACAAAGTCTGCTTGAAATTCTCCATCAGCTGCTTTACATCATATTTTAATCAGTATTTGTAAATTAATTCTGTGACCTCTATATGATTTTTTTTCAGTTACTGTGACTCAATTTTGATAATGTATATGGTCTAACTGATGCTTTGTAGTTGAGTGTACCTGAGTGGGATAATCTTGTAAGCCACATCTGAACCTTTCTTATAAAGAAACTGCAGGACATTTTCACTGTAGAGCTTTTAAGTCAGTCATAAAAAGCTGTATGTCTCTAAAAACATGCATAAGTCAATAGCTGTTATTGCTTCTAGGTTTTCAATTGCTTTGTAATTTCTCCTACTTGTCTGCAAAGATATGCATTATTGTGCATCCCTATAATCCACTGCTGGAGCTGGAGAGACATGATTTCCTTTAAGGTTTGACCAGTTACAATGGGAAAATGTAATAAAACATAAATATAATTTCTGCACTAAAGACTGGAATAATTCCCTTTGCTTGATATGTGCAGATCTGTTTATAATCCTGCTTTTGTTTCCACTAAAAACTAACAAAAAGTTATCTTACTGTCACATCATTTCAGTATATTAGAGAAAATAAAAAAAGGTAACATTGTTGTTTGGTGTTGTTATACATCTAAGATAAAAATCAGGACATACAATTTGCCCTAAAAGGAGATTGAACACTTTGCATTCCTGCTGGGTGAACCATGCTCTTCCACTGTGTTGTATTCTTTCAGTTCTTTCTAAAGTCACGTGTTGCCAGACTGCCTGAAGGTCTCCAGGCGATCCGCAATGGGAGGGTAGCACCCTGACAAGCATGCCGTGTTCTGCTGAATCCCTTCTTCTTGGGTCCATCATCACCCTCGGCACACTGGCTGGGGACAGCATGAAGAAACGATATACTCAGCTCATCTGAGAGCAGAATCACAGAAGAAAAACGTCTGTTGCTATGGGTGAGTGGGGATCATTGTGCAGCTCCAAACAGAAACACTGGATATAATGAGTCAGCATGAAGAAAAAAAATCCTGATCCATGGGATTTGTTAAAAAATGTCTGTCTTTAAATGTCTACATCATTCCAACTTGGCATTGTTGTATCTTTCTACTTTCTGCTTCAGAGTTGCAAACTGCTTTTGTAGAGTTGATCACAGTGATGACAATCAGGAAACTTTCACCTCGTTGCTACTTTCTCACATAAATCTAGTGAAAGCAACAAGGGTGAACTTAGTTTTTCTTCAGACAGAGATTTTGGATTTTTTTTAGTTCAATAAATAATAAAGATAGAGATTGTACAGGTATTATGTACTTTTCCTCAGATATGCTGACTAAAACATAAAATATCATGAAATTCAAGATCAAACTTTTCAGTTTAGTTCTTTTTTTAACCATTTGGCTTTTGGGTTTTTTATTATTCTAGATGGTTTGTGCTGACATAATTTTATTGTGTGTTGTTTTATGCATAGGGAGAACATGCAAACTCCATGCTGCAAGAGCTAACGACTTTTTTGCAGTGCTGATAACCGCGCCGCTGTGCAGCCTCTTTATTTTATTATATTTTTTGTGAATGTTTTGAATTTCTCCTTGGGAAAAATAAAGTATTTCAATTCAACTCCTTGATTTAAAAACAACACACACTACAAGGTAAGAATTCAAATATTTTTTTTATTTATTAATTTAATTATGTATTTCTATCTCCGCTGTCACCCACCCGAAAAATATAAATTGCGGTGTGTTCAAAAAAAAGAAAAAAAAAAAAGAAGAAAAGAAACAATGTCATCTTCTTCAACTGCATCATTAATCAACAAAATCAAAGAGGCAATGATTATTATCATTATTACAATAATAACTCAACTAGCAGAATATCCACATTCATAACAAATCCATATATAACTGCAAAACACTCTTCAACACCACTCTTCCATTAATATACACAAAATCCCCAAAAGTCTGTCCTGGAAAAACAACAATAGAGGAGATCTGAGGGGGAAAAGGGCTATGGCTTGTAAAGGAGGGTGTGAACATGTGTGACCAGCAGAGATAATGGATCTATGGTTAGTAAGAGTATATGGAGGAGGCACACTTATTTAGTTAGGACCTATACAAAAACAAGCAGTTTTAAGTAATAACAGTATGCGTTCATGGACGGATTTGCCTGCATAAAACGGTTCCATGAGTGCAGGATTTGGGGAGCAAAATTTCAAGAAACATATATAAGGGTTGTCAGATTAAATATATACCTATGAATGACAACCACCCTCAAACATATATCATAGAAACCAAAAGTGACAGAACTCAAAGCAAAGTTGAGAACCTTTTAGATAAATGCAAATGAAGATTTCAGGAGGATGAAATAAAAAAAAAAAGATTTCGGCTTGACCATAATATGTACAAACAATGCTTGCTCACCCAAATCTTATCTAAAAAAGCTTCTTAAGTTGGTCAGAAAATGAGTGCAAGCTTAAGATTATGTGAGTAGCTTCTTATTCGAGAACGTAGCTAGAAGTGACAGACCTGGCTGATATTTTAAGTCTGCGCGTAAAAAGTGCCTCTGATAGCTGTCAGTATAACGTGTAAAAACCTTTCCATGCCTCGGTGTTTGGAACTTGAGAAGACCTAGTCATACAAAGAGAGAGAAACATTAGAGGAAAAAAATAACTGTACACTCTGCATGTACAAACAAACTATATACACACAGACATACCGTATATACACACACATATCCAATATGTACACAAGATTTAGCCAACACATACACACATTTATACATTTATGTATTTACAAACACATTCACTCGTTTCAGCAGGACCTCTAACATATCTCTCTCTGTTCTCATGTCAGGCAGAAATGGCAGGGATTTTTTTTATTCAGGTCAGACTGGTGTCAGCGGAGTCCAGCTGCAGAAATAAATGAGTCGTTTTACAGCAATTCGACTGGAAATATGGCCACAATGAAAACAACAAGTTCATCCCCCCTGCTCTGGTCAAACTCTGCACAATACACAGTCAGCGTGAAGCAAACGTCCGTATCCAACGGCTTTTCAAATCGTCCATAAATGGAGAGCTCCTCGGCGATTGTTGGACAGAAAACATCCGCTGACGTGTCTTTCTATAATATTTTTCAAATGTTAATACCCAAAAATAAAGAGCAGGCTGGTCACAGCAACGTGCAAACTGTCATATAGGGGGAGTAGGCAGAACACAAGTTCGTCCCTTCAGTGCTTTAGAGCAACTTTGTTCTCCATCAGATTGTCTGAGTATGAAAACTTGGTTCATATAAAATGGATCGCTCCATCGGATTTTTATCAAGAAATAAATATCTCCTCCAGAAGATGTCTGATGAAGAATTTCTTTTTCCTTTAAATACTATAATAAGAGTAATCCGTTATAGAAATATAAATAACATTCTGTCCAGTTTTTCCAAAGTCGTCTTTGAAGCAAGATTTTTTGTTCCTCAGCAGTTTTTGAAATAGGCTGTGCATATTTAGTTTCCTTTTAAAATCAAACTCCGAAAAAGAGGAAAAGCTAAAACATAAAGTCTGTCAAAAAGCAAGAAAAAAGACTCAAAATTTGTAATAATAGAGCTAAGGAGAGGGAAATGAAAGGTTTAAATATGAGTCAGCTTGGACTGAGAGACAAGAGAAGTCAAGCACCTTTGAAATACACTTTAGGTCTCTCTCTCTCACTTTGAGAACCACGCTGTCCTTGGCCTGTGTGTTCCTCCGTTCTGCTGACTGATCAGACTGCATAGCTGTTCTTTGCATGCTCGGCAGGCTTACAAACACCAAAGTATGTCCAGCCCACCTTAAATAGGTGAAAAATGGATCCAACAATGAGGTGTCAAACACATTATTTTCAATCCCTTTGTCAAATCAGAGAGAGAGAGGGCCCAAGTAAAGTGAAAAAAAAGAAAGAAATCCCAGCATTTCCTTACATGGTCCGCTGGGGGATTGCACCATCCCTAGAGACAAGAGAATAGGACCAACGGCCCAAGTTCTCCCTTTGTCAGCCAATCGCGTCACGAGAGAGGGCTCTGGACATTTGGCCATGCCACCCCGAAGACTGCCGATGGTGCATCAGCCAATTAGGTTCCACATTGTCCTCCATGAAGCTTTGAGAGTGGCTAGAAGGGGGAGAAAAACAAGGGGAGACACAGAGAGAGAAGAAACGGGGCAGAGGTGCTTGATCAGGTGCTGTTAAAGCATAGATATCGAGCGGCAGTCTCTCCAAAGCTGGACTCATCCTGTTTTTGTTTTTTTTAATTATTTGAGTGTGTGTGTGTTAGCGTTCAGCTCTGAGGCAACTGCTTGTTTACCTGAGTCACTGAGGTATTTTCACAGCAATGTTAAATCAGGATCATTCATCACACAGGTAGATTTCACAATGAAAGGAGGAAGTAGCCCTACGTGTCCCTGCGTTAAGACTGCTAGTGTGTTTAAGTTTTGGTTTAACATTCACTGGTTTTAGGATGAATCTAAACTAATTATTCTGACCTCCTCTCGGATCACACGCCACATTTAAACAGAATGTGAAGCAGACTGGGAAAACACACAAATCTTACAACAGACAGTTCAAAATGAAAATGAATATGAATGCATGTTAGAAACACTCCCGACAATAGCGTTTTTAGGCATTTTACACATAAGACACAACATTTATTCTCAAAATCATGTCAAGTTATGCTAGTATTGTTACCATGACATAAACTTCAGATTTCCTTTCACTTTTAAATAAACACATCTGATCAAAATAAGAACATTTTAAAATCTTTGTTTTAAAAATGTGGGTGCGATAGAATATTTTGAAACAAATCAACCCTTTGGTTGAGCTCGTCTAAGCACATTTATCTCAGGCACTTAATGGTTAATCTAAGACAATCTATATAGTTATAAATGATCTATTTATAAGGAAAAATATTATTTAATACATTCCACTGAACAACCTTTAACATCGCTTGTGTTTATCTGCACTTCAAGAAGCAGTTTGAGGAGAAGTTAGAGTGCTGTCACTCAAAGTGAATTAAATGAGCTTTTACTGTAACATGAAATTAAATAACTTGCTCATTTTTCTATCCTAAATTAAGAAGTTGCTTTTAGTGACCTTAAATACAACCAGATATTGAAATAGTGCACTTCTAGAGAGAGGGGGGGAAAATAACCCCAATAGACATTGGAGCAAAACAAGATGCACAGAGAACAGAGACAGAGGCACATCAAGAACATGTTGCAGGGGGAGGGGGGGAGACAGCGAGGCAGTGGTATGGCAGACACACAGACAGCTCACTTGGTAAAATGGCACCATTTGTTTCTGTTTAGCACCAGTTTATCATGTATCAGTTCTGAGATTGAGAAGAGAAAAAATGCACGAGCTCATTCCGGAAACAAGTAGTCCCTTAGGTTGAAGAAAGCAAAACAAAAGTTTCCCAAAATGTTTTTCTGTAACTCAAATCCTAGAGCATGACCCTTTCAGCACGTCATTTAAGTCTCCTTCTATCAAAGCTAAGGTGGATGCCCATGTGCACATCTATAGTTAAACCCTGTTGAAAAACTCTCAAAGGCACTAGGAAAAAAGCCAGAGTTCATCACCACGTCTCTGCTGTGAAAGACTGCAGCTGGCTGTTCAGGATAGTGATGCGCCTTTAGTACCTTGCAAACGTATTCATACTCCTTGCACTTTTTTACATTATCTCATGCTACAACCACAAAAGTCAATGCATGGCATGCGGATTTTATGTGATAAACCAACACAAAGTAGAGATTTAAAGAAACTGAAGACTTGTGGTTTTAAAACCTTAAAACCTATGTAACATTTCTAAAAAGTAAAGCATTTGTATTCATACCCTTTACAATGATGCCCCTAAATAAAGTCAAACAAAACTAATTACATTTAAAAGTTACGTAATAAGTAGACTCCAGCTGTGTGCAATTTAATCTCAGGATAAATCCAGATTTTCTATGAAGTCTTCAAAGGTTTTCTGGAAACAGCATGGTGAAGACCAAGAAACTCAGCAGAAACGTCAGTGAGGAAGTTCCCGAGAAGTTTAGGTGGGTTAGGTTATAAAGTAACGTCCAAAGCTTTGAACATCTCACAGAGGAGTCTTTAGAACTTCTTCAGAAGATGGAGAGAGGATGACACAAGACATGGACGTCCATCTAAACTGTCAGGTCGGGCCAGGAAGTATTAATCAGAGGCAGCCAAGAGCACCAATGTAACTCTGGAGGAGCTTCAGAGCTCAGGTAGGACAATCTGTTGACCAGCTAGCTCTTAGTCATGCAGTACACAAATCTGGCCTTTATGGAGGAGTAACAAGAAGTCACGAAACAGAAGCCATGAAAAGGTCACAGAAAACATTTTGGATCTGGTCAGACTAAATTTGATCTTGCGCTACATGGATCGAGGTTCATCGTCCAGCAGGACAGCGACCCTAAACATACAGCCAGAGCATGAATGGAAAGGCATAGTCATGTGTTGGCTGGTCTAGTCAAAGTCCAGACTCTAGGAAATTGTGACAAGACTTAAAAGCTGATGTTCACAGATGTTCTCAACAATCTTAATCTCTAGATGTGCAAAGCTGGTTGAGATGTTCCACCAGACTTGCAGCTGTATGTGTAGCTAAAAATGACTCTGCTAAACAGTAACTCTGGGACTTGTCTACAAATCAATCTGAAATATTAAAAAATATGTCTGCTTCCCTTTTGACTTCACAATTATGCACAACTTTGTGTTGGTCACATAAAATTCCAGGAAAAACACATTTAAGTCTGTTGTTGTGATGAAATGAAATGGAAAAAGGTTCAAGGAGTATGAATACTTTCAAAAAGGCACTGCTGGTCCATGGGTTTACAGCTTGTACTGCTTCCTTTTTAAAGGCTACTCTGAAGTCTTTGGGGTGCAAGAGTTTAGTGCTCAATCCTTACGTGACGGAGTCAAAGAGAGGCGATGCATTCAAATAGCAGGTTGCTTTGTGTGACGGACTCAAAATAGGTGCAAAGTATCCTGATCTTGTCCTGCAAGACCAATACTACCTAAAGCTCCGTGTGAGCATCAAGTCCATTGAAGAGCCCTTAGTGTTAATGTGTTCTGCATTATACAGGGTGATTATTATTTCTCTCCCTCACAGTGTTCTTCTCTCTCTTGCCCGGGTCATAAAGACACATGTATGTTTTCAAGAAAGTGCCTTTTTTTTGTATAAAATGGAAACAAAACAGGAGTGGGGAGACAGTTTTTTTCCTTTGTGCCATCTCTCTCTGATTTGGCTCCTCGCTGTTGTGTTTGACCTACTCCCCCCTTTAATCTGCAATTCCCGTAGTTGCCGTTGCTGTGGTTCCAGTTGCCTGTGAAGTTGTCGTTAGATTGCCACGGAGCTCTTCATTCTGACTAAGTTGTGAATCAGGAGTGGGTGAGGAGGGAAGGTCTACAATTTGGGGGAGGACTCCATTGCGGGGCGATGTGTTGGAGAAAATGCCAGAGGAAGAGACTGTGGGGCCTTGATCGTTGGTAACCGCTCCTCCTTGTTCTCCTCCTCCTCCTCCTCCCCCTCCACCTTCAGTTTTCACACCGGGGTCTGCTGAACCCAGGGAGGAAAGCTGGTCCTCCTAGCGAGATAGAGAGAGAGGGGAAGGAAAAGAGGAGTGGGAGCAGGGAGAAATGGTCGTAGGAGAAATGCCATTCAGTGAACGATGGAAGGGATGATGGATTATAAGGATATGTCCAATTAAGTCATGTTGAGAAAATAATATTAAGAGCCGGAGGAGAAAAGCAGGAACAATCAGACAAAAATGAGAAGAGAAAAAAGAAAGAAAGTTTGTGATTTGAAGTGGTGAAATGTCAACATTTAAACGTAGTAAGAGTTGGTGGAAATGAAGACATGTAAAAGTGGTGATCAAAGCAGAAACCAAGAGGGAATCATAAAGTGAAAAAGACATGATTAGGGGTCAGAGGAGGAGACACAGAGAGAGGAGAGAAAGAGCCAAATGAGTTACGAGGTCGATGCATGACGAACACCAATAGAAATGGCAGCACAGGAAAAGGGACACAGAGAAAGAGAAGATGAAGGGGGATTAAAATTCTTCATGGCCAAAAGATCCTGATTCTCCTGGGATGAGAAGTGAGGAGTGTTTGTCGTGTGACGGGCATCAGGAAAAGCCAGGAGGTTTCCAAACCAGAGAGCACAATCCACTAAATATCACCTACACGTTCTTACATGACCTGGAAAACTCAATCACTACAGAATAAAAAAAAACATCTTAATTGTACTAAAACACTAAAGGCTTAGCTTATACTTGTAAACATGCAAGCCACATTGATGCCAGCACCAGATTTAAGAAGCACTAAAGCATAAAATCCAAAAAATTATTATAAAGACCAAACAGAACCAACCTAAAGCTGCTGCATGGATTCGCCAAGTAGCTTAAAACCTTAAGAAGACACAAAGCCATTTAAAAAAATTATATTAAAGTTCCCATGAAACTGCTTTTAATTGGTAAATGTCTTGCTCTCCCTCATCTAATGTTCTGGGAAAGTTCTGGTGACAACCAAAAGCACAGTCGTTGCTGACTATGACTCGAGCTAAACGTGGTCTAAAAGAAAGTTTAGCCAAAGTCCAACTTGAGGTTTGAATGCCTAATTCACTACTGCACTGAGCAGAGTTTGACAAGACTAAAACATTACACTGCAAAAAAACATCTCTAATTTACCTTAAAATACCGGCAGCTATGGTTGCCGGGATTTTGCCGTTAGAGATTTTTTTTTTTAAAGTGAATTTTGGGGACTTGGATCATTGACTTTAGCTCTTTACTGAGTTAACTAGCTGCACAGCTGAGCTGGTGTTACTCTAAATGGCCCATTTAGTGAACCAGTTCCAGTTTAACACTACTGTTTACTGCGGCTCATTGGATCCTCTGTGTTACTATGAATTAGTGCTATAATATGAAAATGACTGGATACATTATGTTTTGCGCTTCTCAGACAAGCTCAATGTGACAATTTTAACATTTGTTAAAGTGCCAGTTCAAAATGTCAGCTCCAGGAAAATATCATCTTCTGGTGCATTTTGACAGTGACTGCAGTCTTTATCCTACTTTTTGGGTTCGATTGCAGTCCAAATATGAAACAGACCATTTAACATTATTGCTCCCATTCATTTGGCTCAGGCATTTTGGAAAAATGCTTAATAACTTTATATAATTATTATGATAGAGAAATTAACTGGTTAAATTTGAACAGTAATATGACTTATTTATTGACACAAACAAGTACGTCATTGTTCTAGACTCATTTTTCTGTTTGTTTTCCCCTGAAGCGTTTTTACATGTCGGATATGACATGTAAAATTATCATGGTATGACCTAAAGGAAAGACAGAAGGGTTTTCATCCAGGCATGACATGCACACATTCAGCTGCTGTCAGACTGATGGAAAGCATGTCTAAAGAGGGGCTGTGTCAGCAGACTCAACTTTGGTATACATTTCGTGGGAACTTTAAAGCTAATCATTTTCTAACAATGTAAGAAGTGAAAAACGTCAGGGTGCGGACACTCCTTAAAGAGTGGTAGTGTGAGTTGTTTGAAGTGGAGTTCTGTTGAGTTGTTGTTAGCCCTGAGTATCTCAGTATCTTCCCCTGCAGCAAACCAGAAAAAGTTTTGCCAGAAGAGGGCCATGAGAAAATCACCACAAGATACCCCACCAGGGGCAGTTTTGCTACAATGGCAAAATTTAGTAAGAAAGATTAAGTGCAGTTCAATACCATTCACAATAACTACAAGTCCAGCCAATGTCTGGGTTAAGGTTAAACCTGGACCAAATTATGGGGCCATCACCAGCAGGAGGAACAGTACAGAGAGCACGGGGTCTTACGTCATGTTGCTTAAACTAGAATTAGATACATGGAAGGTCCTTCCATTGGTCTACGCTTGTGCAGAAGTTTGAGCGGATAGCAGCAATATCACCGAGTACAGATTGTGGAACCAATTTCTTAAGTGTGGCTAGACTACACCTGAGAGCCACCTTATATAGTCAGTCAAACAGCGAACAGCTTAATTACAATTTCCCAACTCATTGACTTTCTACTGTTGTCAAGAAAGTAATTTCCCTATACCTTAGGGGAAATGGATCATCTGGCAGGGATTATTTCGGAGAGATTCAGTGCCAAAGCGTACAGCCAAGGTGAACTTAAAATGTCTTGGATAGATCTTATTCCATTTAACTCCTATCTTTAGAAGGATATTCTGCTATTCAGAATTCAGACATAAAGCATGAGTGGCCAATGTTGTAGGATAATACCATTCCTTTTTAATGGATGCTATTGCTGATAATGCTGTTTATTTCTAATACCTAAACTTGGTGTTATATCCCCGACGTAAAGATGAGCACTGGGCTAAGCCACCTATTAAATTTTGAAGCTAAGCTTGGGCAGCTTCAAAAGAAGCTGGATAGCATTGGCAGGCTAATGGGAAATGAAAAACTCAAAATGTGAAAAGAAAAAAGCCTTTTGGTCTGCCTCAAGCAATATCAGCGGACGGAAATTGTGCTTTTAAAACAGTACTTTAAATGTAGAAAGATAATATTGACCTTGACTGAAAAGTGAATTGGGATGAAGAAAAAGTACTTTGCGGCTCTACTAAACTAGCCCGATACATCTTTAGTCTTAAATACATCAACTCGGCTGTCGCTGGCAGTTAGGTATTCAAGGTAGTTAAAATAACCTGGTGGTGGGAAGGACAAAAAGGTAGCAGAGATCCTCCAGGCAGAGTGGCAGAGAGTGGTGGTGGTTCCTCTTATAAAGCAAAGGGACTGCATGTTTTAGCTATGAGGAAATCCTAATTCTCAACCTCCAAGTTAAAGTTTGTTGTGAGGAACTGAAAAGTTGGTCTAACTTATATTTACATTTTAGATTCAAGAGCTTCAACGAAGTTTTTAAAATGGCCATAAAACACTAGGCTAGCTTCTAACTTTGCAAGGAAAATTGAGGGTATATATGGGAGTTTTCTTGAGCAGTTTTTGGTTTTGTTAATTTAGAGAATGCTTAGGCCTATATGAAGAAGAGGAGTGGTGTTTTAGGTCCCCTACTAAATGACATTTGGCTCTGTACTAGGAGAATGATTGGCACTGCTGGCAAATACTGAGACTCATTCATTGAAAGAAACCCGTCTCCCACAGGGAGGCACAGCTTGAAGCCAAAGCTGATCTTGATACTTCTGCATTTCTTTACACTTGGGAACACTGTGGTCACTTTGTACATCCTTCTCTTGCATTGTGAACATAATCAAGTATGAAATTATTGTTTTTATTTTTGGCACTATGCTTTTTCAAGTGAAAGCTCAAACAGGTACTGTTTTAACACTGTAACTAAAATAGGATATACCACTCAATTTAACCCTGATTTTTAGAATTTTGACATTAAAGCACATATTTGGACAACAGTAGCTTGTGCAATGACTCAATAAGGAGATCAATACTTATATTTGGCTAATATTGACACTGGTATTTTTAATGAAATAGCTATTTTGTGGGAAAAAATAATATTCTTTTTCTCAGCTGAGTGATACAACTGCCTTGGGAATACCTCAGATTCCCCGCAGAAGGAAAAGAGTTCATAAGTAGGACAGGAAGTGGTAGAGGTTTCTGTTTTAGCCGCTGATCTCAGTTAAGCAAATCTTGGAAGGATGGAACCAGCCCCAATGTGACAACCTGCTAGCTTTATGATCAGGTCAGAACCTCAGTTTCTTCAACCTGTGATGGTTCAAAAAAACTATTCATCAGTTAGGATACTAAATAATAAATCTAATCCCTCCTCCACTTCAAACACTCCTATTTCTTCATCTAACGTCAGTTTGCTGGTAAATCTTGAAATGATCTAGCATGGATTTGTTTGGAAATTTCTTTACCAAAGCCCCTGAAAACATGCATGCATAAAATCATTTTATGTTACATAGAAGAGACATGAATTATTGTAATGCAAGTGGAATGAAGTGCTGTTAAAGAGACAGAAAGGAAGGGAAACAGCTTGCATCCAGTAGAAAAAAAATAAAAGATTAAAAGCAAATTATCAGCAGATAATTTTTTATCTCGTGGTGGTGATCGCTGTGAGTGGAAGGGTTTCTGTTTTGCTTAAAAACATGAGAATAAAAAAAACAACAAAAGATATTAAGTCTGCCCCCCAATTTCTTTTAATGTGAACTACCAGGCCTTTTCTCTTCTCAATCAGAACCAAATGAATGAAAACACTTTGCTAACTGGTGCTATAAACAGTAATAGGATGCCAGTAACACAACCTGAGTGACAACTGTTCAGTTACTCTCAAACACAACCAACATTGTAGTTTAATACCCATGTGTAGGCTGTTGCACATGTCTATTAAACCCAGAGATCAAGCAGGTGAACAAACGCATGGCAAAATGTTGACTGACATCCTTTTTAACTTACCAAACTTGCTTGGCTCTTTGTGGCTGTGGTGTTTAACTACTTAATGCATTTAATTAGAGTGTTGTGGTCTTTCTGTTTAATACTAATGAGCTTTTCAGTACTGGAGACAGAAACACAGCACATTTAGTAGAGCCCTGAAATGTTAGGGTTTACGTAAAGACACAAGTGTGCACAAAAAAAAAAAATACATATCTTACACATCACCTTGGTCTACTCCAATTTGGAAGGAGGATATTTAAAGAAAAGTGTTGAATCTTCCTCACCCCAATGTTTGAAATTAAAACCTGTTGTATTTTTGGGCTTCATCACTAACAAGACTTAAAACTCTTTGCCTTGGAGCAACAAGCTTTCTAGGTAAAGAACTCTAAAAGAATCAAACATCAAAATACAGAATGAGTGTTGGACATCGTCTGACACAGTAACAGTTGGCTTACATCAACAATCAACCAAACACAATCAAGTGCTGGACACAAACACAAAACACATAAATATTCAAACACAAACTCACTGAAAGACACGGAAAACACAGAAAACATGTGCACAGTAACCAATGTTCTTTGGGGAAGGATTGGGACAGATACGGAGATTTCACATAATTCCCAGTGTTTATCAGAGGGTGTGGGGGTGATGGAGATGGGCTGCTGGGGTGTAGAGGAGGTGGATGCACCCTGAAGGCAAATGTAAGCAGATGTGTGTATAGGAAAGCAAGATAACTAAAAGAAAACCAACAAAAACATGGTGTTTCAGGACATAAGCTACAGATAAAAGAGAATTAATATAGGGATTATAATAATTTACAGACAGATTCACTGACAAGAATGGGAATGTTTTAAACGTTACATTTTGGGCCAGAAAAAAAAATGCCCAAAAATGTTAACATTTAATTTCACATGTCTTGCTCACAAATCTGTACTGAAGTTCATGGAGACACGAAACAAGTGCCTGTGTGCATTTGGTTTTGTTTTTCTTTCTAATTAATTTTTGTTGTATTTGTCAAAAACTCTTTACCATTCATATCAAATGGATGATGTTCTTAAATTTGTAAAAACCATAGAAGAGAAAAACTGTGCTGTATCTCAGACACAAAAACCCTCTGAATGTCTTCTCTATGATATTTGTCTGTGGTCTTCCTCTTTTCTTCCTCCATGGCAGCTCCTTCTTCATCATTCTTTGTCTAACATATTCACTAACTCTCTTTTGCACATGTCTCAACCATCTCTTGTCTCTCTAACTTTCTATGCAAACTGCTAAACCTGAGTTTCCATCCATCCATCCGTCCATCCAAGGATGGTTATCAAAAGTTGTCAAAATGTTTTTGCTACATCAAAGAATGTGGCCGTGGCCAAACCTCAAAATCTGACAATTTGCCAAGAAACATGGCAGAAAAACTTAATAATGGAATAATAATCCATCTGATATGTCCAAGATGTCACCATTTCCAGCTCCCTCGTTGTATCCTACTTTCAGCTACCCGTTTTGTTTCCAGCATGTGGATATAAGTAATGTTCACTTATATCCACTTATATAAATGGATATAAGTGAACAGCACTTACGTAAGTAATGTTCACATTACTGCAGACAAAACCTCAGTCTGTCTATCGGCTTCATCCTCTATCCCACCATTGTTCTTCAAGATAAGAGCAATTAAACTCTTCTACATGAGGGAAAGACCCGGACCCAGAGGGATAAATGCCTCCAATCTGACCTAATCTGGCTTTTGGACCAAACTCATCCTTCTCCAATTCACTTTAGTTACTCCAAAAGAAAATCTTGAGACTATTTTGTCAGTTAAACCACTCCAGTGTTCCTGAACTTCTTTGTCATTAAGTAATTCTCAGAGCTGATCCCCGATCCCTTATGTATCCTCAAACTCACCCCTCACATCTGTCTACCCTCACATATTTCTGACTTCCTCTTCTGCCTTCTCATGTCCTTTTTCTAGATCCACAAAACAATTCAGCTCCTCCTGACTTTCTATACCATTTCTCCATCTACATCCTTAAAAGAAACATCATGTCTGCAGTTTAACTGAAACATGTAGCTACTTAATGCATGATACTCTTGAATGGATATTTAATATTTATTGACAGTTAATATTTTAATAGCAAAACACAAAAATAATGGACTGCTGATTATTAGCAAAATAGTATAAACTATACAGTACATAGTACAGACCAAGTATTTATCATATTTTTGTAGAAACTTGCTCGTCTGATTTTCTCAACATATAAAGACAAACATAAATAGTTAATTCTGAGCTCAGTCAAGTGAAGTGTTGCTAGAGGTCTGTCAGAGAAAGAATGCAACACATTATTCTCTGAGCTTGTCCTCTACAAAACCTCAACCAGACAACTCTTAGCGGTGGGTCACTCGGCTCCTGCGTCGATGAAGAACGCAGCTAGATGCGAGAACTAATGTGATTTGCAGGACACATCTATCGGCTTCATCCTAGAAGCAGAGGAAAAGTAACTTCCTGCTTGGAAAATAAAACTCTATCTAACTCAATAAATATATTGAAGATGACTCCCATAACCTGCTGGATTTTTTGTTCTCATTTTAGTGTTATTTTTCTTTAAATCACGTTTCTAATTAAGTTTGTCCAACATAACTTTTCTTTGATTAAATTCTCTAATTTTCAGGATTTTTATTTTATTTTAATATTTTCTAACTTTTTACACACCTAGGATGAGACTGTTGATTAGCCAACATTTTCTTTCTTCCCTCAGTTTTTATTACTGATGGATTTATTTGTTCCTTGTTGGGTCCATGTCTCGGTTTGTGACTGTTGTGTTTGTTCATGCCAATCGGTGAAAGCTCTTGGATCTCCCTGTTTTCTCCTTTCGTTCTTATTCGTTCAATTTTTTTTTTTATATTTACCCTTCCTGTTGAAATTAGTCTGTAAGAAAGAGAGACCATGTCACTGGATTTCTTTGGTTAAATCAATAAAAAACACCAAAGTTAATGTTTGAAAGAATGGGATTTAAGTTCCAACAAATATTATGGGTCTAATATTTTTCCTTTTGTCCTCTACTTAACAATTTCTCTGTTTTTTTAAAAGCTGGCAAAAAACTGTTAGGTTTCATGAAAATAACTATAACTAATGTTTTGATTTGGACTTTAGCTTCTGAGACTTTTTTTCTATCATTATCACATATGCATTTTATAATTTGAAAATGCATATGTGCAAATATTCTGTGACAGACCTCTTTGTGTTTTGCAGTGAAGATGAAAGTGAAAATAAGGCGTGTTAACCTGCAGTGGATTTTACAAGGTGCTACTTATGCACAGGGATGCACACAGAGAAAACAGTAGGAGTGGAAAAGAGGCAGTAGTTATGGATGGAGTGAAAGTTTGGCGGTTTGGGTTATTACCTGGGTACTCGGGGTGGGACAGGCGCAAGTCGGGGCTGCACTAGGATGGACTGACGCCTCCCCTAAGAGAAATCACCGTATCTCATCAACATAGGAGGAAAGGAGAGGAAAGAAGAGGAGAGGAAAGGAAAGGAAGGCTAAAAGTAAGAGGTGGGAGGAGGGAGCCAAAATCAGGAGGGGAAGCTGGTGTACAAGACGAAAGGATTCAGAAGGGCAGTGAGGGCCGAGGAAAAACACAACAGCCACCAAAACATAACACATACAATACACAACACAAAGTGAACAGAAAACAAGAACGTAAATATACAGATAAAATCCTTCCTGAAGCACATTTACATACAGATACAGAACATAACTGCAAAAACACCAAACAGTTTCAAATACTTAACAGCCTGAAAGCCTTCCAGCAGCATGCCATGCAGTTCATCATTAGCAGAAGTCATGCAATAAGAAAACAAAAAGGTCTCCAAAACGACATCTGGATGTGATAACGGCTGATTAACTGGCTTCACAGCTGAATCTGGAACATTCCCTGGTTCAGAAAGGGAAAAATACAGCTTGAACAACATGCTTATTTCAATCATGCATCAACTCTACAGAGAGACAAATACAGATTAAAAACCCAGAAGATATTTACATCACTGTATTATCACAAAAAGATCAGGAATACTTGTTTCAAAACGTAACTACCTTGCACACACAACGATTCAGACACTCATAAACGACGTGACAGTGAGAGGAAGAGCTAAAGTTTAATCTGGACTAAAACACTCAGAATCAAACGTGACAGAACCGTTTTCCCACTAAGCAAACCATTTTTAAATAGAAATATTTAAACACTGCCTAAAAAAGTGCAATTCAAAAGTTATCTATACTGAATCTACCTAATTGCAGTATTTTTTTAGTAGCATACCATAAAGTGTTTATATTGTTGCACTAACATGTTATTAAAACAGTCAAAAAGTAACAAACAAAACAGTGGCTGTAAAGTAGTAACTTCTTGCATTGCATTTAAAATATTCAATTGGATGCATTTTTTAATTTGTGCCAACAGAGGCCACCGTAGGCACAACTTTATTTAAGTTTATGTCTAACTGATGTTTTCTGTTTCTTTGATTTATGCTCTATTATAGCTCTCCTATTACAATAAATTATTTAGTTGAGCCACTTTTAAAAATTGCAAGACATTTAGTAATCATCTGTCAATGTTCAATCTTATATGGATCCAGTGGAAATGGTAAATAAAATCCAGTAACATAACAGAACCACTGGGGATCTTCATCCAGGTGAGGAGTCTTCATTCAGAAACTGAATTAATCACAAATAATTTATAAATTAAGAAAACTTGTGTCAAAGGTTCTTTTTTATTTAGATAATTAATATTTAACACCTGTTATTTTAACGAAACTCATTCTGAGGTCATATCTTTACTGAATCCCACTTGACAGAATCATAATCTCTACTTCTACACAAAACCCACATTATTCTCACTCCAGGATTTAACGATGAAAAGCTACAAAAACGTTTTTTCTTTTTTCTTTAAAAAATATATAGTTTGGACAAAGTGCAGAAACTGTCTGTACTTCATCCTGTTGAATCACATTCAATTGAAATGCTCTAATGTTATAATTTAAAAAGTATGTAATAAAGATCTTTGTTGCATTCAGATGAATCCTCTGTTCTCATGCTTAATGAACTCTTTGATTTCTGCTGCTTTGAAGGGAAACTAATGGATATCTCCCGTGAGGATTTCCTTTGATTTTTTTCTCCCAGCCTTTAATTGAGTTAACTCTGAAAATATGTCCAAAGAAAGACAGAAGTGTTCGCATTAGGACAGGCCAAAGCAGAAAGGCTCATGAAAAACATTACGGATCATCTCTAGGTTTTTCATTTAACATCCAGTATGCATTTGGACCTGTACCTTTTCCACCTTTAATGCAACATATGCTTATCCTGCAACATTCAAACAAAAAGTATAATCAATTATATTGATTTGAATTAACCTGAATTAAGGTTCACCTGAAAAAATAAAAGTTTTCAGCTGCATCCTTTGGTTTTGGTCCTAGTTTGCACGTTCAGTTGTGTTCTCCACACACATCAGCTTGGATAGGCCTTTCCCCTTCATAAATAAAGTCATATGAGTTTTTGATTTGATTTTATTTGCTTTTGTTATCTTTGTTTAATAAAAACCTAGATTTTAAAGTGGGACTTAGTGTGTTTTAACAGGATAATGTTACAGTATAAATGTGGAAATTAGCTGAACTTTAAGACAGAAAGAGGATGTAAGAACCAAACCCTAAAATTGTCTCCAAATTTTAAATCCAACTGTGAATAAACATTCAAAATGCATAAATAGCAATCATAATTTTAATATTTACAATATGCGGACATTAATGTTATATTATTTTTAGTGTTACTGATTCTTTTAATTTTTTTCTTTCATCATTAAGAGATGCAGATGTCAGTGAAGGAACAATCACTCTGATTTCTTGTTTTTTTCTTAGCAACGTGACGGCAGAACATTACGTGAGTCGTTATGCTAACATGGACTTACTATATTTACAGAATGACTCATGCTCTAAAGGAGCCTGGTACAATCTGACAGCGTAAGAGAGGGAGGGGGGCCCGAGACCATGAAGCATTGCAGTGACGACGCTCCTGAAGACACAGCCGCCTCAGGATCGTGACCACACTGCACAGTTAGGTTTCAGTTAGGTTTCTGCATCATCTAATTTCAGGCGGTTCTGAACCCAGACCTGTTCAGAAAGAGCTGCGGATCCGGCAACACCACCACAAACACAGACAGACTTTCAATAGCTCTGAGGAATGCAAACAGTAACAGTCTTTCATCGTCAAAGCTCCCCGTTTTGCTTGCAGACGGATGCCATTCAAACCCGAACATAAAGGACAGGTCAGGGACAGGGCAATCCAGTGAGAGGAGGGACCACACACACACACCCACGCCCCCACACACACACCCACACACACAGCAGACCAGGTCATAGCAACAGCAAGGGGAGGAAGAGTACAGGAAAAGCAGAAAGGGGGAAAACATGGGCTAACGTACGGACTCGACGAGAGAAGAAGCAGTCTCACAGACCTGATCAGCGAAAATCCTGGTTTTTGGCTCATAAATGGCTCCTCCCCTTATTTCATCCTCCACAGCCATGAGTCTTGGAAGCAGAGAGAAAGACAGAGGGTTGGGGAGAGGGAGAAGAGGGTGGGGGGGGGGGAGGCAAAAAGAGAGTGAGCATTAGGAATTCAAGCTTAACAAGATGTTGAGCAGTTGCATCTCCAACTTCTGACTCAACAAAACCACCGTGATAAAGTTCCTGGTCACCTGCAGCTCATATCTGATTCCCAACACCTGATAAGCTGAACACATTTGAAGCTGCCAATAAGAGCAGAGCAGCAGTCACCCAAACCATGCTCAGGAACCAATTTTCATCTCATGGAGCCATTTTCTCTTCCCGCCCCCATGGGGTTTATCAAAGTGTTTCTGTCCAATTCAAGGTGTTTACAAAGTGCAATTCGAGGCCAACTGTGGAAAATTAGGCCTGGTTTCCGGTGAGGCGAACAAAACCCAATTATCCCTAGGGAATTGTCCCATTTTATGTAACAGGAACTGACCAAGTCACGAGTAGAAAATCCTTTGACTAATCATTTCAAAGCCTCATCTCACTGATATGAGTGAAAGCGTTGCTGCAGTTTTCATGAGCCAGCGGCCACGCGTGTTTCCCAGCTTCTGTGATTATCCATGAGCCAGGGATTTACTCCAGACAGTCATCCAATGATATCTCTCACAGATATCTGTCTTATAACTAACTGACTGAAATGCTGTTGCTTGGTAATGAGTGTCCAAAAAAGTTACTGAGAATAAATAAAGACTTTATGCTTCTCACAACAGCAAACGTCTTCGTATTTACCATTACAAAGAGATTAGTGTTACGTTAGGTCTTCATAATAGAGAATAAAGAGGTCAGTTCTGCAATTAATATTAATTAGTTTTTAATTAATCAAATCAGGGTTTAATCATCAAAGCCTTTCATCGCATTCATATGATATAATTGAGAACACAGAGGACAGATTTGACAATAAAGAATGAAAATCCACAGGTAAAGTTTCAAACAGAAGTGTTTAGATGTTTTATTCCATGAACAATGTACAGAGTTGAGAGTTATTTTACAAAAGAAGAAGAGAATAGGTAAACCATCAGCACAGACAGAAATATTTGCACCGTCCCAGAGAACAATGGAATGGAACATGGTTATACAGCATTAAGATTCGACATGACTTCAAAAGGCAGACAATGATTTGTGTGGGTGACATGTCACAAAAAAAATCCAGTTCAAGTAGTGTGCTTTTGAGGTCAAGTCGTACATTTAGTCAAAAATAAAAACAATGCATCTACCAAACATGAGGTCACAATGTCTGAATATTGTGCTACAGAGAAAAAAGGCAGGAGACAAAAGTGTAGAAGATGTGAAGTTAACGAAACGACAGACCTGGTTCAAAAAGCAGCTGCAGATACACTGGTTTTTCATTTCCTTCACCAACATGTGCAAAGAAAGCTTCAACTCTTTAATTCAAAATCTGCCTTTCATCCAACAATCTGGTGTTTGTTCTAGAACAAGGAATATTCAATATTTGCAGCTACTTTATACAGATCGGTTACAAATTTTAAAAAAGACTGAGAAACGAACCCTTGGCCGTTGCTATGAGCCATGTCAGTCACACACAAGCAGACCCCCGCACACACACACACGAGCACACACCCCCGCACACACACACATTACCACTGTGAATTCATTTGCAAGATTAAAACATCAGATATGCTGTAGTACAATCTGTACAGCCTATCAATATATTCTTGCTACAAAAGAGAGGCAGATATATGGACACCAGAAAGTTACCTATAACTCTGAAACAAAAAGACAAAAAACGCTCACTGATATGAACATCTATAAGGAATGGTTGATTTGGACTTTTGAGTATGGACCACATGCAGACCAGCAATGGGTATGTTAATGAATCAGTGTGCAAGGAGCTGGCACATATTCTACTAATATTACACAGCCATAAATGCATAAGAACATTTATGGTTTTCAGGTGGAAAGTGCTACTCCAATAAGCTAACGCTAAAAACAAAACTTGCGCTCTCTAGTTTCCTTCGAAGACATGCCAGCTCCATGACAACTGAACCAATGACACACTCATAAGTTGACTGAATAGTAGTGGTGCACCGATAAATTTCCTTGACTGTAGGTGATCTGCGATTTGCCAATACAATACGACATGAGAAACCAATTTTATCTACCTTCACAAAGATCAGTAAATCTGCCCCTGTCTGCTTTTGCTGTGGTTCACAACATCACCCCACTGTTGCCAACCTAACGACTTTATTGCTGTATTCAGCGACTTTTCAGAAAAAAAAAAAAAAAAATCAATATTGGCCAAGATCAGAAACTTTCAAAAGATCACTGATCGTCCAGAAAACTGCAATCGGTGCAATACTGCAATACTGAATAGGTGACAATTTATGTCCAAATTAGGCCATTCCTTCCAGCTGCATAACTGTTCTTATCAATGAGTGCAATGTGGATTCTAAAACAATAATAATAATTATAATAGTAATAATAATAATAATAATAATATGACTGCATAAGTTCAATGACAGTACTGACTAACTTTCTCAAACATCTATTCTGATCACCATGTCACTGGACACCACCAATGACAGACTGCAGGTCAAAAAGTCATACCGAGCATTTACAGCAAAATCATACAGAGAAAAAGAAAATCATGTTTGCTTTGAATAATAAATAATATTCATTCCAGGCTTTCAATTAAGAAGTAGAAAAAGTCACAAAACACTGTACAGAATAAACCAAAAAAAAAAGAGAAAAACAAATTTAAAGTTCACACTCTGCAGAACTAGCATTTTGTCATAAAGTTGCGTCATGGTTGCCATGTTGCCTCTGTGGCATTTTGCACCTTACAGTACTCCAGGTCTTTATTCAGATACCATGGATGGCACCTGGTAGAAGAGTTTGGCAGGTAGTCACTGTTTCTTTATGTACAGAAAATGCATACAATATATCAGAGTCCTGCATGTGCATTTGCACAAACAGCACATCTGGACATATTGTATTGGTTATTGCGCTTCTCCGGCTAAAAACTTAGCTATTGCAAGGTTAAAATATCTCACTGTCATATACTTTTACTCTGTATATACCTATATATACCATTACTGCTATGGCTCTTGCATCACTGTGTTTAATATGATATGGATTATCTTAAAAAATAGATTATTACTATAATAGGTGCAATACAGACCATAGATTTGATTCTCTTCCGTTGCATCGCTCCATCTCTTCAACTGAAAGCAAACAGCTTGAGAAAGATAAATAATTTCATGTATATTTATAATTTTAATACAGTGTCTAAAACCTGTAGCCAACTAAAGAGATATTAAACCTAAAAACAAAAAAATACATATTTATAAATACATATGCTACAGGTAAAGTGGATTCAGTAGATTTAAACTAGCATAACTTGAAATTTAAAGGAACAGTTTGGATTTTTTCTTTATTTTTTTGTCTTTTGGACGCAGGGTTTTGTTAAGAGGTTAGGCCATACCTTACCTTTAGCAGGAATCTCCTTAAATAAACTCATCTTGGATCAAAACTAAGATTCTTTAGCCCTCCCAGTATTACAATTAACATAAAATTTATTTGTACCCTAAAAAAAATTTACTCTCAAATATTTCCTAGCAGTTTAGGCGAATTATATTGAGAAAAAAAAAAATTGGCCATCTTGTTTGCATTAGTTTTTCCATTTTTAAAACATCAACGTAATAAATCCATATTACATATGTTTGATGGGAAGGTCACAGTGCCAAACTGAAAATATCAAAAATATAACTGTAAAAAATGTATAGATTGCTTTTTCAATTTGTGTTCATCCCAAGTCATCGTGTAAGAGATCTCAAAGTCTGGCACATTAAATCACTTAATGAATATGCGATTTCCTTGTTTTTGACTCAGAAAATTAGTAGATTAAGAAACTATGTAAAGCACTCACACCAAAACAATGCAAGAATAGCTGGTAATTATGACACTTTGCTTGAAAACCCACCTATCAGAATTTTGTAGTGAACTGCAGCAGAAGTGGGAAGCAAGTGGTGGAAATAAGGAACTTGTCATGTTTTCATGCACGCTTCATTAATTGGTGTTCACTTGCAGCAGGGGTTTGTCTTCCTCCCTGCTCTGGTGAGGAATATATTTTTTATTTAAATAGGGAAAATATGTCAATCATTTTAGCATTTTGCTGTTGTGCCGAACTAAAGTTTGTACTCATCCATGAGTACAGGCTGAAGATGCTTTAAGATGTCAGAAATCTGCTTTAGTCTGGCTGTTACTTTATAGTTTCAACTTCTTCTCCTCATCCATGCTGCTGTTGCATGATAGAAGATACCAACAACTCATAACGTCTTCACAGAACCTTGATAAAACAAAAATCCAAACTATTCCTTAAGCATTTGGCTTTGGTTTAAATTAGACTGCTGAGACCAGGCCTGGTCTATTGACAGATACTCTGAGCTTAAAGTGAAGTTCACGCACAGAGCATTAAGGCTTCTCTGAAAGAAAAAACAATGCAGACTGGTTTTAGTCCTGCAGGGAAAGACAAGATTTTTGCAAGCCAATCCAGGAGCCATATTAGTCCTGAACTTGCATTTCTACCATAAATAATCTGCCATAAGGTGTCTGCTGAATGTAAAAGTCAACTGAGGAGGAAACAGAACATAAGGCTATGCTTGCACTTGTTAATTCACTTAGATTCTGGAGTCCAGTCAACCCAGCAGGATGGCCTGAGACGTTGCTTCTTGGCATCCATGCACTCTGTCTGCATTGCTCTTATGTGCATTCAAATTCCTAGTGTGTCCAGATGATGCACAAGTCCTGCAGTGCACGGTCTGGCTCAGTGATCTGTGAGTAGAAACTGACTCGGAAGCATCCAGATCTGCTACTTAATTCATCCCAAGGTCAAGGTAGGTCAAGGTACAAGTAGGCCTTGATAAAGTCTGTATCTACTTGAAGCTTACACCCCAGAGGGAGATAAACAAGATGATTATTCTCTAATGTTCTCATAGTTCCTCTATGCCTTTCTGTCCGAATCTTCACAACATATTGATTCAAGTTTTGTCTGTGATGTTCTGTCCTCCTCATACTATCTATACAAAAAAGGAGAGGTATTAGTCCCCATGTATCTTCTGCAGACAGAAACATCAGCAGTCTTCAGTGAACAGCGTTCACCTTCGTTAGGAATGGAAGAGCTAATATCAAACCACGGTCTTCCAGAGTCCTGTGCAGTAAAGTCCATAACAATCATTTAAAAAGTGCAGTTTGTCCCCCTTTTGGAGTTATTAAATTGTCATTCCTTTTGTGCTTTTACTGAGAAATCCTCTGGAATATTGGAAAACTAGGTGAAATTATCCGATATGATTCCAAAATTCAGTATAGGAGCATAAAAAAAAAGGCTGCTGCTGGGTGCAACAGCA
Organism: Girardinus metallicus; assembly: GCA_903067095.1. Lineage (NCBI taxonomy): Eukaryota > Metazoa > Chordata > Actinopteri > Cyprinodontiformes > Poeciliidae > Girardinus > Girardinus metallicus. The sequence goes on along the minus strand of CAEGAE010080126.1, from coordinate 17,297 downwards.
CAGGATGAGGGAGGACGGTTTAAGGTTCTTTTATAAACTCAGTTAGAGCGTTACAGATGCGTTTTCCTTAACGGGCCAGCGGGACTCCCTGTCTTCATTCCGAGTCTTCTTTCCTGGAGTGGATTAGAAGTGGCAATATTCTCTGTCACAGATATCTACCCTTCAGTTGCAGACCACAAGATCACTATCACAAGACGTGAAAATATGGCAGTTTTCCTTTTGGCTAAACTTTTCCCACAATAAATCACTGCTAATGTGCAGCCTCACATTAAATCCTAAAACGCAGGAACTGTTTTGGTTTCATGCCTGAACACAACTGAGAAGAGATCAATATTCCACTTCTTACTCATGAACCACTTAATTTGCTAGAGATCAATAACAACTAAGAACAGCTCTCGCAGCCTGGCCTCATTGATATTTCACAAAATCACCCAACAAATTAAGACTCAGCTCCAGATCTCTGCAGTTTGCTAAATACGATGCTGTAGCAAAGAACAAACCGCATCGTGAAGATCTGACAACAGATTTACTGGAGCAATTCTTAAGTGGTAAATCAAAGACTAATTTTTTATGCTTTGAAAAGAAACCACAATCAGGGCAACAGGACCTTAGTACTTATTTAACAAGACAGAAATTTCTGCTCTCCATATGAAAATGTCTCACTTCAGTTGTATCTCTTTGCAAATCGTCTGGCGTCCTTGTCGATGTAAAGTTCCCTGCCTAACAGGATTTAATAGATCTGAAAAGTTTCCCACACTGCACCACACAGAGCAAGATATCTGGTAAAAAGTAATTTGTTCTTTGGGAAATAAATGAGAATATTCTCTGTTAGTACTTTTCCAGGCTTATGATTTAACTTGTCAGTTATGTGGAAGCCCTCTGCGTTTACACACTTCTAGATTTGGAATAATTTTAATTATGTTTAGCAATCTGGCATTTAGAGAATTTGCCACTTTTAAAAACATGTCAGGGGGAAAATGATGTCTTCTTCCATTAAATGCTCCCCATTAAAGTGTTTGTTCTGCCTATGAAGGACCACAGAACCATCTTTTGCCCTCCATCCCAAAAACAGCCTCCAGTTACCTGTTAATTATTCCTTTAATTTGGGAGTCTTTCTCCACTTGCTGCTGTCGTAGTCTCCTCTCGCTGTCCTCGAGACGGTTTTGGTACTGCAGGAGGATCTTATTGGTCTGCTGCTCCTGCATTAGGAGCCTCCTCTCATACTCCTCCAGCTTTCTGTGAGACATCAGTAGACGCTCCTTCAAAGAGTGGATTTCCTCCTCGTACTCTTTGACCTGAGGCAGTGACAGGAAGCAGCTCAGTTTGACATGTTTGGAGGTTAACAGGGCTCAAAGGTGCAAGTAAACGCAAACACACTGTGTAGTTTTGAACCACCTTAAATTTATTTGCAGTTTGTTTCTTGTATGCAGTCAGACTCAACTGAACCAGAGTGAAAAAATAATAAAAGCCGAAATAAAAACTAAACCAAAAATCTTGCTTCTCGGAAGCGACATATAAAATAAAGTGACACGAGTCAAGACTTTGTAGAAATACAGTTTATGGAATGTAAAAATATAGTGGTGGGATTTGATTAATAATTTAAATTGAGTTTATTGCAGGGTATATAATTAATTCATCACAATTAATTGAAACTGTATCAACAAAATAAAATATGTTTTCAAATCATGAACACTTTTTTCTGCTAAATTAAACATATAACCTCTACAACAAATACATTTATGATTTCTAATGTGTTATTTAGGTTATTAAAACATCAGATTCAAGCAAAGTGTTATTATACGCATTCAGCTTCTATGAAAAATCCTTCTATATATGAGGATCTATGGCCACATGTTCTTAATACTGAATTAAATTAGTCAACGACATCTACAACTTAAGCTCAATTGTGTTTATATTGTGTCTCTTGACTGTGTTGATATTATCTTAATTTTGTTCAGGAAAAGAACCACTGGTGTTGAAATGACGCCTACCCTGTCCATGCGAGACTCATCCATGCTTTTTGAATACTCCTTCAGCTTGAAATCCTCTCGGTCAATCCGCGAGCTTTCGATGTCGGCCGACAGGTGAGGCATGTTGGAGACCCAGGCCACTGTTCGCTCGTTCGCTGGGGTCGGCGGATTGAGGGTGGTAGGTGACTGGGAGCCCTGGGAAGACAGAAGAAAGGCTTACTATAAGAAGAAGGCACAGAAAGGCTATTCACATGTATCACTGGGAATATTTTCATCTAGGTTCTAGTGCAAATACCGTAGAACACTTGAAATAAGACAAAACTTGCAACTAACTTTTCAGCAAGATATAGGAGCTTGTCATAACTCAATAATTACTTAACATTGATAAAAAAGTTACGAGTTCTACTGGCAGACTGTTTCACTTGTAACATGGGAAAAATGTCTTGCCATAAGTGAAATAATTGACCAGCTAGTAACTTTTTATGTATATTAAGGAATTATTAGGCTGAGATTTTCACATGTTGATGTTAGAAGTATTTTTTTAGCTCCTATATCTTGCTGAAAAGTTACTTGTACGTTTTGTCTTATTTCAAGTGTACTAAGATATTTGCACTATAAAACAGACCAAAAATAAATGGTAAGATTTGCGTTTTTGCAGTGTACACTGAAGAAATTCAAAATACTTTACAGAACTCGAGCAAAATACAAAATTACTTAAATGTAATGCATAAAAAAATAACTGTTCAGAATAAGCTCTGAAGTGGTTGGAAATCGTTTTCATAACCACTAGGAAATTATTCAAAGTGTCTATAATTATTATATAAAAATCATGCACAGTCGTCCTCCAGAGACAGCTGTGAGAAGACAAGATGACCCGGAGAAGATGAGACATAGAGAGTGTGCAGGTGTTACCTGTTTACTCATGGTGGGTTTCAAAAGGTGCTGTTGAGACTGCTGTGGTGACTGCTGAGTGCTCTGACTGGTGGTCCCTTGTGGACTCCCGCTTTCCCTGACAGAGCTCTGCTGGTGGGGAAGACCGGGGGCAGTGTTGTCTTTGACCGATAGCTGCCGGGGCCCGTGCTGCCTGCCGCCGTAGCCGGACTCTGGAGACTGGAGGAGGTTCCCGCTCTGAGGACGGCTTTTACCAGAGGCGGCGGGCGCGGCCGCCGCACTGACGGATAGCTGGTGGGAAGTCTGGGACTTGACGCGCTGGCTGGGAGGCGGAGCAACAGAGCTCTGCCGCATAGGTTGAACGGTGGAGGGAGGAGTGGTGGCTAGGGAGGAGTGGGACGTTCCAGTCTGGGAGGCCATTCCCATCATTTCATGTTGCTGTTGGATGTTATCCTTGGAAAAAAAGACAAGTGCACCGGAAATTATTTTTATATTTTTATAGCCTACTTGTTTTTACACTGCAAAAACACAAATTGTTGCCAAGTATTTTTATTCTAACTTCTAGCTCAAGAATCTTAGTAGACTTGAAATAAGGCAAAACTAACTTACATGCAACTTTTCAGCAAGAAATATGAACTTGTTTCAAGTAAATAATTCCTTAATATTGATGAAAAAGTACTTGTTGCATTGGCAGATTATTTCTTTCATGTAGTCAGTGAAATAATCTGAAAATGCAACAACTATGTTTCCATCAACATTTAGGAATTTAAGACATAAAAAAGTTCACATTTCTTGCTGAAAAGTTGAATGTAAGTTAGTTTAGTTTTATTTCAAATGTACTAAGAAAAAAACTTGACAACAATAGGTGTTTTTGCACTGAAGGACTAAAATTTAACTGAGTACTTTAGTCATAATTATAGTTTAGTGTAATTTTAAAATTGACATTATAGCTTGGTAAAAAAGATACTCTGTACGCACACAGAAAAGGCCATTTACTGACAGAACAACAGTCATAACAGTAATTAATCCAAACTGTACAAAAAATATCTTTTTTTTCTACCCAGAACTGCTCAAGTGGCTGTTTTAGCCTCACCTGGTTCAAATTCTGTACAAATAAAACTTAAAAAATGTCCTATTAAGCATCCTTTGCTATCAGTTTATTGATCAATTAATCTAAAAATGAACCAACAGATCAGCTCTAAACTGTAGTGATGCTGAGTTGAGCAGAAAGGGCAGAGATTTTCACATGTTGATGTTAGAAGTATTTTTTTAGCTTCAGCTTCATGAAATCGGGCCTCCTGCTCTTTCTAAAACATTGCTCCTCTATTAACCTTTTAACAACTTTTGTCCCAGCATTGCACTGGGAAGTAGCTCCTATAATTGCTCAGCAGACGTCCAGCTCCACCAGGTGTTCGCTAATTGCTGCTGACTGTTCTGAAGGAGCTGAGTGGGGGAGTCATGGCAGCTCTGTCAGGCAGAAGCTCGGAAACTGCAGCTCTGAGGAGGAGCTGCATCTCAAAGGTGGAGCTAGGTCCAACCAGGCGTTTTGCACAGCTGAGTGGTTGCCATGGAGATTAAAGGATTTCTCAAACATGCACGGAAAAGTCAAGGCAACTCTCCAGGTATGTTTTTGATGAGGGAATAATATTCTAACATGATGTAAAGATCAAAAAAGGTAATTTCTCATAACACTGCCCCTTTAATGCATCATTTCTAAGATAATATAAAATAAGCTTAAGTAGTTAAATGAATAATCTACACAATTTGATAATTTTTTTATCAGATGAATCGGTTGCCAAAATATTTAACAGAATTACTAAAATAATTTTTAGCAGCAGCTATGGTAGCACTATCACACAGTGCCATCAGACATCTAAAAACACTGATTCAGGGACTTTTACCTGCATATGCATGGAGATTTGCCTGCGTCCGTAGTCAGCCCTGCTGTAGTCGTCACTGTAGCTGTGTGAGTGGATTATGCTGGGCTGGCCCAGGTGACCATCCCGGGTCCTGAGCGTGGACAGATCCTCACTGCGAGAGAACCCCCCATGGGCGAACTGTGGGATGTAGGCCTGGTGAGAGGGCTCGGGGTCAGGGGCCAGGAGCAGGGGCGCTGGGGGCTGAGCTCGGCTGTGCTGGTGATGGAGCTGTTGTTGTGGCCCGTCAGCCGTCGCCAGATGAAAGAGAGGATTCTGGAAGGAAAGCGGGTAGCGCATGGCGGCGGCCTGGTGTTGCTGCTGCTGGGATAGCGAGTCGGTGGTGGTGCCCATCTGGCTCAGCTGGCTCAGCCGGAGGCCGCCTGACATGCTGGAGCCGCCGGAGCCAGCTGACAACCTCCCACCGGCCCGCAGCTGGCTGCTCAGGCCCGACCCCAGGCCGCCACCGCCTCCGCTGCTCAGCCCACCGAAACTGCCCATACCGGCGATGGAGGCCTGGGAGGAGTTGAGCATGTCCACCGACTGCAGGTTAGACACGCTGTTCATTCGGGAATCCTGGAGGTCCATCATAGATACGCTTTTATTTACACTGACACCTTAAATAGTAAGGGATATGAGAGGCTAATGCGCCCCCTGATAATAAATGTTAGGTGGGCACGAATGACATGGGTGAGGGTGGTGCGGGTGTTTTTACCACGAGGTCTGTCAGGGAATCGGAATGCCTGAAAGTATTTCCCAGGAAATACCGCTAGGATGAGTTGCATGGTGAATCAGTGGGAAAAAAGCAAATGTCATGATAAACTAGAGCCTCAGTAACACGATGGCAGACTCTGTCAAGTATGACTAACATGCATGTCATACTAACCTCACTAACCAGAGAGAGAAACTAGGATGGGATGATGATTCCCCTGGTTCAGAGTGATTGGACTCACCTTAGCATCTGGTTCCGTGATGTCCGAGCTGCTCGTGCAGTACGCCGGGCTGGAGCGGGCCAGGGGCGGCCGCGAAACGTAGAACATGTCTTTGGAGGCTCGATGAGGGTGATCGCGGTCCTGAAAGCTCAGCTGGGCGCGGGATGGCATGACCCCTCCGGTGGAAGTAGGGGAAGGCAAACGAGTGATGTCTATGGAGCTGGACAGCAAGACGGAGTAAAGCCAAATTCGTATTTAATAGTGTACAGAAAATATTCATTCAACACCTGGAAAAAAATTATGGAATCAAATGAACTTTAGACTGATGGAGAAAATGGCCACTTCCTGTAGAGTTACTGGTTCTGATCTGTCCAAGGCCCAATTTACTGCAAAATCTTTCCATAAAAGCATAGAACCTGTATAAATAAGCAACATAATGTAACATCAAATCATAAACATTATGCTCCTTTATATACTGTTTGAAGATCGTTGAAGTCACTTATCCTCCTGAAAGTGACTGGAACAACTAGAATATTTTAACGCGTAGTTTTTCTTTTACTGTGCTAGTTTTATCTTGTATTTTGCTTGTCTTGTTGTTTTTGTATTTCCTTCTAATTCATGTAAAGCACTTTGAACTGACTTGTTGCTGAAAAAGTGCTATATAAATAAAACTTCTTCTTCTAAAGCTGATCAAAGTTTTGATTTCCTCAAGTCTTCTTAAATAATGATGGACAGTCCTGCGTTAATGTTCCCACCTGTTTAAATCCCTCATCATAAGATTCTGGAACTCTGACGAGATTCCTCGGTTAAAGCTTGGTCGAGACAGCAGCCTGTCCGACTGTCTGTCCTGCACCCGGTCCGTCTGGTGGCTCGGCTGCCTCTGCAGGTGAGGGTTACGCAACGCCATGCTGATGTCATTCAGGAGGCGGGGCAAAGGGCCCAGCTTGATGATGGCATCCTGCAGTCAGAAGTGAAATAAAACTTCAGAAAGTCAAAGAAGCTTTTCTAAAAAGCTGTGGCTTATTAATTTCTAAAAAATATCAACTAAGTCATATGGAGAAACAAACTTTTTCTTTGTATTTTTATATGTTGTGGTGTTGAAAAAATACAAAAAATGAAACAAACCACCTCAGGTTGAAAGTAATGATGTGGGCCGGAAATCCATTTATCCACGTTTTGAGGCTAAAGTTAGGGGTGGTTGTGTTGTTAGCACAAGGCAAAACTGGGAAGTTTACCAAGTAAATATTGGCATCGCCAAAATCAATATTTGAATAATTTGGTGATAATGGTTTTGGTAAGATACAGGACAAAGACATTAGGCAAATAAAACTCTTTTTATTAACTAACCACAATAATAAACAACATAGCAGTATAGAAATAACATAATTCCCTAATTAACTTCTACTGCAAACAATTGTCTATTAAAAAGAGTGAGTCTGTGTCATCTGAATATAAACTAAATAGGATTCATATTTGTCCTTCGACAGTTAATATCCAGTCATATAAGTCAGGTGAGAGGTATTTAGTTTTACATAAATGTATATTTTTGAGTTCCAGTAAGATTTTTTAGCTGCCTGAATAAATTATAATAAAACTCCAGATTGTATTTGAAAGACAGCAAAACGCCTTGAGCGCAAGTACTACAAAGGAATACAACCCTGCTCTGAAAACGTAAGAGCTTGATGTTTGAGATATTAAGCTTTTAACTTCAGTTTACACTGGTAGAACTGATCTCGTCTCACCTTGCTGAGCTGAGCCATAACCTCCCACAGGAGGCTGTGCAGGATAGACAGCTCCCTGCCCAGATCGATGTACCCCTCAAAGCCGCCTGCATTGCTGACGCTGTCCAGGTTGGAGATCTCGTACAGGAACTGCTGCATGGAGCCCCACTCCATCTCTAAAAACTCATTCATGAAACACATGTACTCCTCCTTACTGCCAAACCTGCAGGAGGAGCAGAAACAGAAACCAGAGAAGAAGGGGGTGTGAAATCAAACAAGATTTAATGAACAAATGATATAAAACTGGATTTTAGGTTCTTTTTCTTTGTGTCATAATTTCTTGGATGTAATCTTCTGAATTCTTCTGTATTGTGGTACTGAAATTTCATATGAGAATTCAAGGATGGGTTTATATTCAATATTAGGTGAAATAATTTTACTGAATTAAAAGTAAACTAACTTTGGAGACCACAGCAAAGAATAATTATACAAAATAAATGTAGTTTATTCAATTCCAAGTCAGGCCTCACCTTGCTTTAGCATGTCGCAGTAAGCAGTTAATCACATGATAATTTAAAATGAGCTCAATAATTTTCATTCTGATGATTAATATTATCTGAAGGGCAATTTTGTTTACAGAGACTTCATAATCCATTTTTTTATGGTTTTGTTTGTGTTTGGTTTTTATTTCCGTTTTATTTATTGGTTTTGCTTGTTGTGTTTTATTTTGGATAATTAAAATTTCTTCCAGTTGCAGTGTGTTCTTTGCAAACGTTTATTGATCTTTGAGAGTGTGTACTTAGATTAATACATCATTAGCAATTTATTGCGTGAAAATGTTCTCCAAAATGTCAATACTAATGTTTATCGCAATAATTACTGGGACAATTTACTGTAGCAAAATTTGTTATTGTGACAAGCCTAGTCTGAACTCCGGCCAAACATCAGCTATAAAAATGTAATTTCCTAATTATTCATAATAATAATTGTATAGGTGTATATCTATTACATATCAGATCATATCTGTGACAAGATTTAGGTAATTACAAGTTCACATTTTCTTTAAAAACTGAAGTAGTACTGACTTGGAGAAGTTTGCGAGGTTTTGCACTACTTTAGCGATAAGAGTGAGCGTGCGTGACGTCTGCTCGTCGGGATACTCCTGGGTGAGATTGAAAAGTGACGGGGACATGATGGCGGGACACAGGAAGCGCAGGAAGAGCGATCCGCTGATGAGGCGGTCAGCGATGTCCTCCCGACCCCTCTCGGCACAACGCACTCTCCAGGATGCAAAAACCTCCTTTAGCTCACGTGGGAAAACACTGTGATGACACAACATGCATCTCAGAATCAAACAGCAACATCATGGCTGCTTCCTCCTGTAATCGCTAGGAGAAAGTAAATCTGCAGGCCAATCAACCTTTATAAATAACTTTGTTTATTTCTGCAGTAATTAGGAGCTCACCAATGGGAATTAACGATTTTGCAGAGAGCCAGTTCGCAGCACATTCGAAGATTGGCTTGGTGGTCTGGTAGCACAGAGGGTGGTATTCTCATAGGGTCCACTTCGCAATTTTCCTCTGACTCATACAAGGCCCTTATGAACTCCCCTGCAGATGACATTTAATTTGTAACAAGTCCAGAGTTATTATTTTAAATAACAGCATCAACCAAAGCTCAAGTGTTACAGAAAATAAATCAGAAATCAAACATTTCTGCAACCCAACCCTTTGGAAAAGTAAAATGCCTGTTTTTCTTTTCTGTTTCAAGAAGTATTGATCAATCATTTTAACTTTAACGCTGAATAGTCAATATTCTTTAATGCTGAAAATAAAAGCACCACCTACCACCTAAGAACTGTAAAAATATTAGTGTCAAGCTTATGATTGACACTAAACAGACACAGTTCACTATTAGGCACAAAGTCAACCTGATTTACATCTTACATATGGGTTTGGCTAACATGTGTATTAAGCTGTATATTAAACATGTAGATGTAAATTAGGTGTTTTACTCAATGGGCAACTCAATGTTCCCAGAACGCTTCAGCTGGTCCTGGTTTGTTACCCGTTGGGTTGGGTGTGTGTGGTTGTCCAGTTTATCCATGGGTTAAATGCCGAGGTCACAGTTCTTTGCATAAACCACGCTTGGGGAAAATCTACTTATTATGTATCACATGATTCAACTGAGGCAGAAATGATGCCCTCCCATGAATAAGATTTACTCATCAAATCAGTTTATGCTCCTGATGTTTGGGAGAGATGAACAGATTTAGGGTTTAGCAGGAGAATTGTGCTCATGCTGCCAGAGCTTTCTCTAAACAGCTTAACTTAAAAAATTAGGAAACGATCACAGAATAATTCAGAAAGACAGAAGACACATAATAGTTGTTCAGAGGGCAAAAGGCCTGAACTTTGCTGTTGTCAGGGATGATCTGGCATCAAAAACAACATTAAGACTTGGATTTTCCACCTCAGTTCTTTTAGATTTATTTGCTCTTCTTCTGTTGTTTTATTAGTCATTTCCCATGATCCTGAGAAATTTAGGCTGTGTTCACACAGCAAGCAAATGTGACCGAAATCTGCTTTTTTTCTGACTTTTTTACGGCCCAATACTTCTTCTGCGCATGTGGTTTGCTTTGGGGGTGTAAACTGTTCACTGAAAAGTCTAATTGGCAATACGAAAGACCATGCAAAAAGAAAAAAAAGGAAAAGAAGAAAAATCAGATTTCAGCAAAAAAGACCTGCTTTGTGAACATAGCCTAAATTTTTCTATCTTCATCTAACATCAAATGTGTTAGACAAATAGTGAAGGTTTCTGGTTATCAGAACTAAACAGGAAATGAGAAACTTCTCAAAAATCTTCCTCACATTTTTGACTTTATTTTGAAATTCTGAGTTTCATATATTTAGAAATTATTTTTGACTTTTGCTGATTTTATTTTTTGTTTTTCTTATTACTGACTGTTTCCTATTTACACAAAGAAAGTTATTGTTCATCAAGACTAATAACAAACACGTTTTCTATCTTAGGTAGGTAAAAAGTAAGTTTTATTTGCAATGTCCAAAATATGAAAAAAATTTGGAAAAACCTGAATATGATTTGACAGAAAGAAAAAAAGTCATTTTATACTATTCTGTTCAGACTGAAAATGATTCATTTCCCCTCAGTAATAGTAACAGATATTTCCTATGGTTTTTATTTTTATGGCTATAAAAATTAAGCCAAGAAACAAGTTTTAGCTGATCTGATCTGAGCAAAGAGTCTTGAAAAATTATTTTTCAGTTATGATTTGGAAAATGGAAGATACAGCTGGGTCGACTCACCGATAGCATCCTTGAGGTACTTATGTCCGATCAGTTTGAGGTACTCTTCTATGGCTTTGGTGGCCAGAGTGTTCTCTCTGAATATAAGGTGTTCTCGGTCGATAAATCTGTCTACCTCACACATGGCCATGTCAGACAGGAAGTCCTGCAGACACAGGAGGACTGCAGTCAACCGTTGCTCCTCAATCTGATTCTGAGCTTTCTGCAAACAGCGGTGGCCCTTACCTTTGCCTTCCCCGTGCTTTGCAGGATATGCACCAAAGCACAGGCTACTTCCTCTTTACTCTTCACGCTCAGCACGGGCTCCAGCACGGCGCACAGGGTGCGGTAGTTGTTGGTGACAAACTCGGCGAACTCTTTGTACAGCTCCATGGGCAGGATGTTCATGGTTTGGAAGCGGGATTTGAGGCGAAGCGACGCGTTGATAATTTTCCCTCCTCCGACGCCGGCTCCCTTTGTGAGAACGCTGGGCTGGATGACTGGGTACCATTGCTCCACAAACTGCCGCCCGGTGATGCTCGAGATGGGGATGCTGACCAATCCTAAGTATGTGCTCTTTTCCTTCAAGACACACAGAAAAGATATTGTATTTGTCGAGATGAAGGGAAAAAATAAACACCAAACTGGAAACGAATTGTAACTAGGGCTGAAAGGATTCCTCGAATGATCCTCGATTATTAAAATTCCTCGAGGAAAATTTACCTGCCTCGAAGCCTCGTTAACTTCTGTTTTTATATTTAGCGCACCGTGTTCCGGTCGGAACATTACTTGCGTTGCGCAGAGCTCTGACTTCTGCCTCTCAGTTGTTGACAGAAGCAGCATAACGTCCCATTTTCAAGTTCCGGCCGTGGGGAATTTATTGATTGATGATAATGCTCGGGTTCTCATCGTTTTTTTGGGAAAAATAGGCATCCTTAAAATGATTGGCGCGATGCCTGGAGTACGGATTTTAACTTTTGCATTTCGCTGTCTAGTGTATGATAGTAGTTCTGTTTGAGATGCAGTGTGTGAAGTTACACAGTAAATAAATAACAGCAATAATTTGGGTTATATAGCCCAATTTATATTAATTTATAAATATTTAGTTCACGAATTAAATACTCAGCTTCAAACAAAATATTAAACATTGAAAGTATTAAGTAAATACTTAATATTTTGTTTCCAAATAGATATTTTGATTGAAACTAAATATTTAGCCAGCTATGTATTTAGCTCCAAATTGGTTAAATCAGTTTGCTGATTTAAACTAAATATTTAGTTTGAAGCTAAATATTTATTTTGCAAGGCAATTATTTAGTCTAGCTTGCTCTCTACATATTTATCAGCAAATATGGATGCCATATTTGCTGATAAATATTTGAAGATAAATATCTAGCTTCAAAATATTTTCAAGACAAATCTTTAGCTAGCAAATCAAATATTTAGTTCAGAAACTAAAGATTTGATAAACAAGCTTAGCTTCAGACTAAATATTAATTTGGAACTAACTTTTTGCATTGAAGCTAAATATTTCGTTTAACTGAACATTTGCTTTAAATATTTATTTAAATATTTAGCTCGCTAACTTTATTTTGAATTTACAAACTAAATATTTAGTTTGAAGCAAAATATTTAGTGTAAAGTTAAACTTTAACTTATTTAGCCTGCTAACTAAATATTTAATGTGTATTTAAATTATTATTATCATTATCTTTATTAAAAACACATGAATCCATCATAAATTTTTTTGTAAAATTAGTAAAAATATTTAGTTTGCAAACTAAATTCTCCTCCATCCTGCTGGGATCGGTCGGTCACCTTCCGTCTCTTCTTGTCCGTCTCCTTGTACAGATGAAGGCGAAGGTTGCGGACGGCCGGCAGGTTGTTGAACTCAAAGTGCTCTCCCCAGAATACGGTGTCGGTGCGGGGCTTGCTGGTGGTGCGGGCGTACAGCATGTCGTCCAGGCACAGCTCGCAGTAGTAGCGCTTCTTAGCCGGCAGCTCGCGGGCTTCAATTATCCACAGTTTCAGCACATTGTCCACCCTCCGGCTGTTGTCCTGCATGAAGATGAAACCAGCTCAAACGCAGTTTAGAGCACTTTATACCAGGCTTTTAAAAAATCTTTGCAGAGAGACGATAGAATGTCGGGAGAAAGACACGAAAATGCAGCAAAACACGTCAAGGACAGAGAAGAGGAGACGGAGAGGGTGAATAATGGGCAGCAGCAGGTCATCCTGCAGAGGAGAGACATGACGGATTTGTCTTGAAGTTGAAAAGTAGCTTTAAATTCATCACACAGAGGCATTAAACTGCATGATAGACACACAAAAGACAAATGATGAAAAATAAAAAAAATAAAAATCCTGCATTTCATCTATGCAACAAAGACACAAACAATGGTAATTATGCTTCTGTGGTGAGTTCTTATCATGATCACAAAGCATGTTTTATATTTGGCAACTCCTGCTGCAGGAGAGAGGGGCCTGCTGGTTGCTGAATCACTGTCGTTAGCCTCATACTATTCAGCATCTCATTTTATCCTGACACATGCCATGATCTTCACAACCAACGGGTTTTGTCCTCTTTTATCTCTGGTGTAAAACTAGAGGCATCATTATTTCCAAACCCGTGACTTTGAATGTTTTTGGGCATCTGGTGTCTCAGTTTGCCAGAGCAGCGAAACCAGTATGGGAGCGGGTTCTCAGCCTCGAAATCGTCACACGGCTTCCGTCTTTCTCTTATATCTCAGATTTGACTACTAAGACATGGCTGCTGAAGAGGAAAAAAAGAGTGAATCAAAGTCAGGTACGTTAAAAAGAATGATGGCAATCCTTTGCTCTGCTGGCATGTCTGGTCTGAGATACACGACTCTTAATGTTCAGGCATAGGAGGGGCGAGATTTATCTGCGAAAACATCCGTTAGGGATCCTCAGAGCGCCGTGACTCAGCCAGGACCCCTGCGGCCCGAGCATCTGGACGGAGAACATCCAGCTCGCGTGATGTTTCATCTCAGACGGCTTTAATTTGTCTCCGGTCCTTGGATGCTATCAAAGCCGCATGTCTCACATGTCTGCTCACTTTTAATAACCGACAGGAAGAAGCACAGGACGATTTCGCACAACTATCAGATCTGTAGGGAAATTACTGCTATTACTTGGTGCTGAGATTAGTTCAATTAAAGATGTGAGGATGAAAATATGATCTCACTGCACGGGGAGCACTTCCCGTCAGTGCTGCAAAAATATGTAGTTTGTGTTCAGAACAATGATTGAGTATTTTGCTTTGATTTGACGTCAGTTTGATCCAGTTTAGCAGCTGCTGAGGTGCACACTTTGGAGATTTTAGGATTAGATCTAACACCTCCTGATTAAGGGGGATAAGGTAAGAATCACAATTGTTCTTCAGAGTCTGAAGTCGCTTCAGAGTATTTAAATAACTGTAACAAGGTCAAACTGAAAGGAAATATCAGGGCCCCTTATTCTCAGAAAACAAGAAGACTCAGTAATATCGTTTAATCCACCAAATCAGCTTGCATCAAACTCATTTATTTCCTCAGCAGAAAACACTGCTTATATTCTACAGTATTGTAAAAAAGTTTTAAACCACTCTAATTCCATGTAAAAAAAAAACATTTTGTTTCAAAGACTTTGTTGTAATCTCTTGAACGTAGTCATGATCAAGTTTTGCTACATTCTTTTCAGGTTTTCTTTGGACTTTGGCTGTTTTCTCCCTCACCATATGCAGACAACTGAAAAAAAAAAGTCCTGCCATAAGATGCATAACCCTACTGTCAGTTTTCAGCTGAGATTTCTCTGCTGGAGCTAAAATCTTGTTTTCTCTCTGTTTGACTGTGTTATCTTTGAGGTTTTTCACAAATTCAATGCAAGAAATTGAAACAACTTGACTTTTGCGACAGACTGATGGCAATAAGATGCCTAAAGATTCACATGAACAGATGATGTGTTTAGTTAAAGAAATAATCTATTAATATTAAAAATGTTAATAGATTAGATATTTGACTCTGGAGCAGCAGGTGGTTTTATGTTCCCAAATCCTGCTGAGATTCAGTATTAAATTTGCCAAAGCTGATCCAGACTGACCACACCTGGTGATACAAATCGATCCTGAAGAATCAGATCACAGCGACCAGCTTCATATGAAGAGAAACACAGAGCAGCATGTCAGCTGGGCAACAATCAGGACACAACAGGTCTGCTGATGTTTCTGTATCTCAGCTGAGACTCATCTGAGTCGCATTTTTAACGAAGCTCAGAACCGAAGCACAAAAATCACATCTTTTAGAAGCACAAAAAAACTCCAAAAACAAACAAAAAACAGCTAATAGTGCACTTACTGGCTGCATAATGCATAAAACACATAAAATATTACAATGAAAATAAACTACATACTACAGAGGAAATTACTGTAGTAATCCATACTCCACCCTGTCATCTTCAGGTCAGTAAAATCCTGATTTATGAGGGAAATGCATTTTTCCTTTGTATTGGACTCCAACAAAATGTTTTTCACTATTTTTGGCAGAAAAAAATCCTACCATTTGAGTTCTGCAAATGGCTGTTTAATCATTTTATGTGAATGTGTTCAGTCTTCATGATAACCACCTCCTCTAATTACCTGTGGTTAGTGCCACTTTCTATTAAATCATTGCTTTGTGTTTTATCTAACATGTCTCACAGCAGCAGGATGTCTAAAGTCACAACTTTATCAACTGCACGGCATCAAGTTCACTTGGCTTTGCTGCGGAATCAGTCAAAACCGAAAACACAGCAGGTGTAATTTTTGTTTCTGCTAAATAAATCCGGGCTGCATAGTGGAACAGTTGGTAGCACTGATGGCTTGCAGGAAAAAGGTTGTGGGTTTTTTTTTCATATGGAGTTTGCATGTTCTCAACATTTAGCATGAGTTCTCTCCAGGTACTTCATCTTCTTCCCACAATCCAAATGGATGCCAAATAATCCAACCTGAAATACAAAACTCACTGAACATCAGCAGGAAATGTGCCAGTATAGCTGCTTTCTGCTGGTCAGTGCTAAGCCACGCTAACCTCTACTGCTCAAATAGTAAAGTGTGAGCTTTACATTTCCACTCAACCAGTTTGATATAAGCTAACTGTGTCCTCTGCATTTAATTATGCAGCTATTCCTCAAAAATAAGACATCCGTAAGCTTCCAGGCATAACAACCTATGCCGTCCTACACTACTTCTTCATGGATCATAACCAATAAGAGTAGCACTACTTCAACTTGCTTTTACACAAGTAAAAGTAAAATGTAGCTATCCAGGAAATGACTAGCTGAGATTTCTCTGGAGGTCACGTTGCTGGAGTAAAAATATATTTGATAAGAGGCTATTAACTAATGAAAACATCTATCATTTAAGATTTTAAAATTACAACACCAGACGGACCACAATATAAAGTTATGTGGAAATGTTGGTATTTTAAGGACCAAATTAAATAACATAATTATAAAACAACTAAATCAGGCAAAATAAAGAAAAAAAATCTAAATAATTTTATTTCAATATAGAAGTTGAATAAAAACTCCAGGTTTATGTCTGTGTCTGGTAATTTTTTTTCCGTAAAACAAAATGTTCTTCATTCAGCGAAGTAACTCACAGCAGGTAGAGTGTCCTGTAATTTTACTGTTAAGTAAGGGTGATGACACTTCGTAAGAAAATTACTCCGGTAAAAGTAATAAGCACAACTTAGAAAAATACTCGAAAAAATTTTTTGTTTGTTTTTTTTCCCAAAGTATTAATCGAGTAAATGTAACTGAAAAAACATAGCAAATTTGGTAGGACAAAAATAAACAACCAAAGTCCAAAGAATTTTTTTACAGACCTTTAAGCAATTTTGTAAAACTACTGATTAGGACCATTTAAAAAATGTTTAAGTCCGGCTGGAAGGAGATTATGACTCAAAATGTGAACATTTCAGTTCATTACATGTTTCAAATCTCCAACAGCAATCATGTATCTATTTGGGAAACATAAATTACCACAAAAAATAACATAATAAGAGTTGAGCTTGTGGATTATACAAACACATCAGAGTTTTCAACATTAGTCTGTCGCTTCCTCGTTGAGCCCTAGGCTGGTCTGCTGAGTCAACATTCCTCTAAATTGTGTTGAACAAAAGCTTTGCGCTGCAAAAACACAAAAATGTCCAAGTATTTTTGTGCTTTAGATTTTAGTGCAAATATCTTAGTACACTTGAAATAAGACAAAACTAACTGACAGGTAACTTTTCAGCAAGATAGAGGAGCTTGTTTAGGGGCAATAATTCCTTGATATTGATTAAAAAGTATTAGTTCAGTATTAGTTTATTTCACAAGACAGTTTTCCCAGTGAAATAATCAGCAAAAAATTGCTGACGTAAAACAAACTCCCAAATAGGGCTGAAACGATTCCTCTAGTGATTCCAGTACCTCGATTATTAAAATTCCTCGAGGAAAACCGATCTGCCTCGAAGCCTCGTTATATTATGTGTTATTATTTAGCGCACCGTGTTCCGGCCGGGACTTTATTTACTCTCTCACT